>JAOTRQ010126795.1:0-18795 GCA_028565875.1 Hoplisoma paleatum | reverse complement strand
GTGTGTGTGTGTGTGTGTGTGTGTGTGTGTGTGTGTGTGTGTGTGTGTGTGTATGTATGTGTGTGTGTGTGTGTGTGCGTGTGTGCGTGTGTGTGTCTATATTTGTGACTATAAGAATCTATACTTGTTATTTTTAGGTGTAAATTTTTGACTTAATTAATACATGAATAAATACATCAGTTACTAGTTTATTGTACAAGACAATAAATAATTTAACCCTTGTAATTATAAATGGATGTTGCTGTTGAGTCAGCATATTAAATTTAATAAATATTTTATATTTATAATAAATATTATAAGCATTTATATATATAACATATAATAAATAATTAATGTTTATTTTGCATTTAAGAAATCATTGTATGTATCGTTACAGTTTACACATAATTTAATACAAATAATGTATTAGTTACACACACACACACACACACACACACACACACACACCAGTCATGATCATTATATGGTCATTATATCATTTAGAGCATTACATTTTTACACTATTATAATTTACATTGTATTGTTACAAGGTCATTCTCACAATATTTACATGTGCTTAAAATGTCCCAGCTTAAAATATATGCTTTATTCATTCAAAACAATATTAATAATGTACAAATGAAACATATTCCACTCACTAGCTTTTAAGTTGGGATCAGTCATTGTTCCCATCTGCTGCCGATATGGCAAGAAAGTTTTAGAATGGCAGAACCCCTCCTAGAATTTGGTCCCCCTTAATATTCAGATCTTGGCTATGGCCTTATACATTTTAGTCTCTGGTACTATTGGTGTAGATATTTTATACATTGTATGAATAGCAAATAAAATATAGAATCTCTGAAGTGATATGATTTATAGTAAGCTAAACACATAAAGTATTCCATGTAATAGATCTAGTAATAGTGTTACAGTGAGCACTGCAAAATTAAACCAAAATAAAAAAATAATATTGTTCATAATTCCATTCGAATAAGTAAAAGTATTAGAATGTATTTGAATGAGAATGAGGCATGAAAAGCCAGAAATAAGCAACAAAATCATCGAGTTATTCAACAAACACTTTTAACATGATAATACTGATCTAGGTTTTATTCTGTTATTCTTCTGCATTGTGTTTGGAAGCATCAAAAATACTTTCAATGAGTCTCACAAAGTATAAAATCTAGCATGAGTGTAGTAGATAAAGTAAGATAAATACAGTGTATAAATGACTCGGTTTAATTTAAGTGTATTTAATATTTAATGTAAAATGACACTAAGATCTTGCTTTAATCTTCTGCAGTAAAAAAAAAGCTTAATTGTGGAGAACGTGGTAGAGCTTTCAAAGTGAACCACCATCTCACATCAATAAAAAACCTCACTATTATTTCCTTCTCCTTTGTAAAAGAACAGCCGAAAACACTCCCGCTAATGGCACTGAAGCTCCATTAACACGCAATTAACTCCTTATTAATATTTTAACAGACGGGCCCTCATCACGGTGCTGTTTTATGGGGGCCCCGGTGCTTTTTCCCTTGAGTATTTCAACACGAGAGCTTTTAAGGAAGAACATAAAGAGGTGCAGTGTAATTCTGTAATGGGCTGGAAGTGGTAATGCAACCTGAAACCTCCATCAGATCCTCCAGCTGCTCCAGCTCGCCTCCTGCAAACAGAACCGGGGCAGATAGCAGCCATACAGGGGCATTCACGAAATATAAAAAAGCCCTCTATTATGTCGCTGCCGTCCAGAATGTGTGCATTTGTCCTCACGTTCATTTATCAGCCTTCCTATCCTCTAAACCACCATCACTATGTTTCAGAGAGTACTCTGGTTTGTGCTTTGTGCTTTATTCTTCTTTTTTTTCTCATGAGAGTGACATTAAATGAGATATGAAAGCAGCGTATCCTCTTTTACTGTGATAAAAATTGAAATTAATGGTGAAAAGGGGAACAAAATAGAGAAAAAATGTCCTTTCATATGAGTGCATTACAGAATATACGTCATCGGAAAACTTTTAGCAGGCTAATGTACGTCATGATCTTACATGTTTCCCACTTATTCATTCCTGGTGCTGGTTTGCAATGTTTTTATTTGAGTGAAAAAAATATAGCACACCTATAAACAGTTATAAAATATAGTTTGGACACACCTTCTCATTCAATGTTGTTCATAATTTGATTCCTTTTCTCCATTGTACACACCTCCTGGTAAGGTAAAGGCAATTTGACCAACAACCCTGATGGACTGTTGGCTCACATGATCTGACCTAATTTTTTATAAAGGCCTATTTCTATTCCAGCAAACCAAAGTATGTGTGAAGAAGTTTGGATCATTTATTGAGTGTTTTGCATGTTTATTTGTTTCCTCTGGGCGCACCCGTTTGCTCTGTGAGTTGTAACCATCACGACCTTGAACAGAAGAAAGTGATGGTAAACATGAATAAATCATTGAACGACTAGCATCAGTCCCAAGCATCACATGTCTGGTGTCCAAATACTTTTGGTCACAGATTGTATAAATACCAATACTCATACTATTTCTTGTCTTTATCCTGGTCAGAGTGAATCACAGGCTGTTGATTTCTCGGCCCGATGTATCCGGGTTACTAAAAACAGACAGTAAGAGATTTTTAATCCAGCAGAAGACATGCATTATTTGTTTTGTCAGAGAGAAACAGCGTGTGTTTAATTTTACAGGCTATAAATACATGCGTGTATTAATGAGACTGATTTATTAGTGCATGAATGAAAATAAAAAACAACTGGAGTCATAAAACTAAACCGAGCATAAATAATCCAGCGTGCTTCTACGTCTGAGTCCAGAATACATGTGAGATGAATATTTGCTTAAATAAGCACAATAGTAAACAATATCAAGACCACAATAAATAAGTAAATATTTAAATATTAATTATTAATATTTGAATAATATTTTACACAGCTCTAATACTTTATTTGCATTGTAGAAATGCACGTATACAGGGGACATATGTTTATATAATTTATAACATTCTTTTTTATGTGTGTTTTTTGTATTTCTTTAGTTTCTACTGCTTCTGTAAACACTCCAATTGTAAATAAAATCCATCAATTTCTGTAAAATATTAAAAATTGTTTGGTTTCTGGAAAAAAAACGGTGGTTTCGTGATGTAATAATTGTTTGGTTTATGGAAAAACTGTGGTATTGTGATGTAATAATAATCCGATATGTATTAGAACCTCCCCGGTACCACCGATCAGATGAAAAACTCACCAGAACTTTACCTTATAGATTTTAGTTAAAGATTCGCTGTTCGGATGCTGGATTTACGTTTGCGTTACAGTTATACAGGTAATGGAAAGTCTCTTGGGAAGTGTTGTGTTGTTGGCTGCAAAAGAGCAACATGAGCCTGTACATCTTGTCCCAATAGAGGTACCGGTACATTAAAATATACAAACAAACAGACAAACCACCTCTTGTAATGTAATCTAATATTCATATTCATATTTTCCTTCTTCCCATCAGACGTGGTCAGTTGTGATTGTAAAACATCTGGCCAAAGCTGGAGGTCTGGAGCATTAAAACGGCTGCACCATCAAAGTACAATCTTACAATATTTCTAGACTATATTTAAATACATTACATGTTTAGAAACACGTCTCAAAGTGCGTGCTGGAACAGCGAAACCTCAACAGCACATTTTGCAGATCCCTCGCGATTTGATTTCGCCCTTTATAAAACCATGATGTTGACTTGGATTAGGAACTGATTACTCATAAGTAATGTAATCACATTGTTATAACAGCTCATTATGAGCGGCTGCATGCGTCGTGAGCTCTTGTTCTTGTTTTTGGATCTTGAGCTCATGGTGAAGTTTAGCCGCAGAACTGAATCTGCATTGACCCCACTAATAAATTATCCCTGGTCAGCTTGGTTTTTTTACTCCATTTTAATATTCGACTTGAATTTTCTTTTTTTCTTTTCTGTAATCAGTGCAGGTTTGGTTTGCATCTTAGTTGTACAGATCTGAATATTGTTATTGGAGATGTTAAAAAGGTACCTGAATTATATATTTGACAGCTTGGATGAGGAAACATCGCAATTGGGATATTTATATCATATCGGATAAATAGTAGTATAGTAGTTAGTAGTATAAATATTAAAAACGAGATCTTAACGATGTATAAAATACCTGTTGGATACTGAAATGAAAAACTAGCATCCTGTCCTGGGTGTACTTTCCGGCTTGGAATAAATGTTGTTGTTATTGTTGTTATTATTATTATTATACGTTTACATTGTGATCCATTTAGATGTCGACTTGCATGAAATAGTGAGGAAAGATAAACGAAGACTGCTAGTCTACTGAGCATGTGTAATTAATATTACAAGCAATAATACGGCACTGATTCTCTCTTAGACTTGTTGATTTTGGACTGATCTGTCTTTTAGTTAATTCTGGACTGATTCCTGAACGGGTTCTGGACGGATCTGTGACTGTTCGTTGGCGTATTCGCTACTCTGGGTTTGGATTGATCCTCTGACTGATTGCATCGCTGGTTTTCATCTGATTTTGGGCTAATTCCTTTGCTGGGTTTTGGATTAATCGTTGGCCTGGTGGGTTTAAAAATGATCTTTGGACTGATTGCTGGACTGTTTTTGGATTGATCTATCCAGCTGCTGTGCTGATGTTAGACTGATCTTTGGGCTGTTTGCTGTGCTAGATTGTGAAAGAACAAATGTACACCTCATGCCACTGATATTTACATAAGTGCGGTACGGTATCACTGTTCCCTTGCCAGCAAGAAGGTCCTGGGTTTGATCCCAAGGTAGGCGCTGGGTCTGGGTCTTTTCTTTGTGTCTTTCGGGGGCTGTATGGGTTTCCTCTGGGCGCTCCGATTTCCTACCACAGCCCAATCACATTCAATAGAGGTGAATTGAAGATACACGATTGTCTACATGAAATAGGTACTACTTACTGCATACTGTAACAAATTAAAACTCCTAATAAATAAACAAACAATATTTATAATATGGAACTGATATTACCGATAAGACTGTGACATGGGACTGAGCAAAAGTTCTATACAAAGTAATAAAACTTCTTAAGGGATGAGATTAAATCTTATTAATTAGGGTTTTAATTAATACAAATAGGAAAAAAAAGATTTTCTTTTGACAGTTGGGAAATCATTCGAGGCGTTTGTGATGCGTGGTGTTAATTGTGGATAAATTTAGTGAACCTCCACGTCATTTTAAAGTAGCTGCTCTTAAATTAATTACAATCTGGGGAATTTAACGGCTGTAGGAAATAACTTGGCGTGCTCGGACTCATATCTGAGCCAAATGAGTTCATCGGACGGTGTGTCTGATCTAATGTATGTGTGACGGCTCTCGGTGGAGCAGATAGTTTTACGGGAAAGTGTGTCAGGGGTCAAATTACTGAATTATTAATGCATCTGCAATCTGATAATTGCTTCCTGCACGGTTAATCCGACACGATATGGCCATCGAAATACGATCAAATGCAGCTATTTATAAAAGGCACCAAACAATAAAGCGGTGACATTTTTATACGGATGAATATTTCTGTGTAATAACCTTTAAAATGATTCACAAAAAAAGATTATAAAGATTATAAAATCTTGGAAATATAAAAGCATTAAGAAAAAGTCACTTATAGTACTTTAGGATACGTTTCACCACTGTGCTTTTAAACACACACCCACATACACACACTAGGGGGCAACAGTGATCACACGTGCCCGGCACAGTGGGCAGCCCTATGCTATGGCGCCCCGTAGAGCAGTTAGAGATGGTTCGGTGCCTCATTTAAGGGCACTTCAGTCATGACCTGTTGACTCTCGAGATTCGAACCAGCAACCTTCTGATCACAAGCTCAGTTCTTAAAGCACCAGGCCACAGCTGCCCTAATTAAATGAATCCAGATTCATCAGTACATAAGCTTAAATCAAACACAAACACTCATTGACAATTTTATATCACCATTTCACCTTACTTGCATGTCTTTGGACTGTAGGAGGAAGTTTTGCTGGGATTCAGTAGACTTCTGTACCTCCAACACAACGTTTCTAAACTCTCGATTATGTGCTTGCACACTGTAGGATTGAAATTTCCCTCTTAGTGAACCCAAGATGCCCAAATTATCAAAGATTAGAAGCAACGTCAAACAATTTTTTTCTGAGCAGTTCTTGTTCTGACATTGCTTCCAGATGCAGTCTGCAGGCACGGGGGCTTGCAGACAGGACTTCTGTAACACATTAATTACGTTTTGCTCTCTACACTCAAACGACTTTACGGCAGACGAAGCAGGAAACGCATTGATAAATGTGCTTTAGTAAAACCTATCCGGCTCAGAATGTCTACACAGATTGCAGGGCCGTTTGCTTGTTCACAGATTTTGGGCCATATATGTCATTTATCTTGTGATGTCATTTACATTCGCAGCACTTAGCACAGGCTTTTACGCAAAGTGACTTCCAATCATTACTCAAAAAAGTTCGAGCAATGGAAGAGCTTAGAAACGGTGGAGCATCAAACAGCATCTTTTTGATTATTCATCCAACTCCTTATCCACCATGATACCTCTGTCCTACTTTTGCATCTAATATGCATTGTAAAACTTCTCGGGTAATTAAATATGATGTAAATATTTCCAGGTTTCTTGGAACATTTACTCCAGCAGACGAACTTGGAATGTATTAAAAGTGGAACGTAATTGTTTATGCTGTCGAGGGGAATTAATTCTTTTGACAGATTCTGATTAATCACCACTTTCTATCATTTCTTTTTTTTGCTCTTCTAAATTTAAAAAGCAAAACGAGAGAATCATGAGACGAGTACAGATGAGGGAACAACAGTGAAAACAAGAGCAAACGTTCCCACTGGATGCTCTCTCTCTCTCTCTCTCTTTTTTTTTTACCCAACAGCTGCATTAACAACCTTATTTAATTTGAACATTCTCACAGGAACCATTAAGCACAACCTTCATCAGAAACTGTGTACTCTGGCACATAGAATGTAAAAAGATGTTTGACTAAATGTTTGAGAATGTTGAGGAACATGGTTCATCTCAAACTGAGAACGGTTCCATCAGGAGGGAGGGGTCATGAATCCATCATCGTTGCATAGTCATAACCTACATTAACACACTGACGTACAGAAAACAGCAGGCGTTGAACATTTTGAATAAATGTTATGAATTTTTAATGAAGGGAAAGATAAAGACGTTAAACAGACCGAACTGAACGAAATAAGTCATTTAACCGCAACCAGTGCTAAGAGAAGAGGATAATCACACTTCAGAAGATCGTTTCTTACTAGAGAATCTGCAGCTGAAGAAGAAAATTCAGCAAAGAGACAGTTTACTGAGGACTTAGTGAACCATAGTGTGCAATGCCAAGAAATAGTTTGCATGGTGTAATGCATAAAGACACCGGAGTAATAAATCCTAATTCACAATCTCATGGGTGAATCGAGTCAAGTCATTTATTTCCACACAGCGCGTCTAGCATTGAATTGTCTCGAAGCATTTTTACAGAATCCCAAAGACGACAGACCTAAATGTTCTGTTGGCCGAGCCAAGCCAAGCCAAGGACGACAGACTGTCACAAGTGAATATACGTTTTTACCTCATCTGAAGATTTCATCCATGCTGTTGTTTAAATTTAGAGAATGTCCTGCAGCTTTCCTTCCAAAACCTCGTGTCAGATTTCTTTTTTATCCAGACAAATATAATATATTTTTTTGTTTAATAAATGGTAGGTCTTAAATTTCATGTTGCAGGATATTGTATGGCTGAGCGCACCGGTGCAATCAGCACTAAACAGAAATCAGATCTAAACCTGCCAGTCTGTATTAAAGAATCAGAAAGTGAATGATAGACTGGGTATTTGTATGCATTCCGAACTCATTACGGAAATATAACCGAGCCCTCGATAAAATGCACCGAAACCGAATGGCCAAAAGTAAATGGATACGCAGACATGACGTCCATATGCACATCTCATTTTAAAGCTTTGTAAATTAAGAGTCGCTGGTTACACCAGCATCCGCTGTACCGGAAAGGTTCCTATTCCGTTCTGTACCTGAACTGATGAACAGAACTAATGACATTTTACTCTCATTAAACATCCAGAGCTTAGGTTAGGTCAAGGCCCGGGTGCAGAGACCGAACGATAAAACCTGAATCCCTTCTGGTATTCCAGTTTATTCATGTTGGATTTGGTTAGAAGCTCGTTTTCCAGGCTCGTTGTAGAACTTTCCAGAGGTTTCGACCAAACCCAAATAGTCTCAATAGTCTGTTCGGAGTCTTGTGGTCGTGTACTTTACACCACTTGTTTAACAGATGCTTGGCTATAGTATACATAAACTCATAAACATTCATTAAAGCTTCAGATTAGCCATTCTTTTGCTGACTTTTCCTTTAGTTTTAGTAGGTCGGAGCTCTGTAGTGCGTGCTACTAATTGAGTACACCACATTAGCTGATGTTTGATTATAGACGGTGATCTCAGGCTTGGTTGACCACAGAGGAATCTAAACACAGAAACAATGAATGGACCTCTAGCTCCAATCATCTGTTAACTTTACTTTTAATTATAGTTTGGAACTCTATAGTGAATACATGTGTTTTTAATTAACACCACAAATAAGTTTTTTTTTTCTTTCCGTTTCACTAGCCACTACATCTTGATCGGGATAGCAGTGAGTGTATCTATTCATTGCAGGGCACAGCTCACCTACCCACCGACCATCTATTGCTTATACGTAATTTAGACCAAGCAATCCAGCTTCCGGCTTCAGTGAACACGAGGGAAACCATTAAAAAAAGCTCTGGACACACAATCCTATTAGCTCGTGTTAGTATGCAAAACCCAGAATGCCATATGTGCTAGTGTGATCGTTGTGTTGTCTCATAAACCTGTGATGCAAACGCTGCAGATGTGCAATATACCGCATTATGTACTAAACTGAACAAATGAGGGCAGGATTGATGTTTTCTTTTCATGTGTATTGAACTTAAATATGCAGCCGTTATTCGTAAAAATGACTGTTAATAACGTTCAGTCTTTAAGTTTCAGTTTGAGGATCGTTCTAGACTAATTCAGTTTTTATTGCAGAGCAATTTTTCATGCTTTTTAATTTCCTCTTTCACGTTTTGTCTCTCAGCAGCGTTTTGAATGCTTTGTTCCGTCTGTAGTTTCATCAGCATAAACTTAAATGCACCCACAGGAGATGCAGCATGGCTTTCGGTCCGAAGCAAAACTAACAGGGTTTCATAAACGTTGCCTCCAGTTCGCTATTACATTTCATCTCTTTAGAAAGATCCCCATGTGCACTTCCTCACTTTATTCCTTTTGATGTGTAAAACGGATCTTTAAAGAATAATTCTTCGTTCTCGCTACACAGTCGGTTCAAAGCAGACGGTGGATTAAACTCAGTAACGAAGGCAAATTCTCCCACAGAGGAAGTTCAGCTGTAGGTTCGACCCAAAAGGGAAAAGTACAGTTTGTCATGTGCTTATTAAAGGGGACATATTATGCAAATTTTTACTTTATTTTGTATTTCCAAGTGAGTCTCTACTGATCCTAAAAACCATCCAGGTTTCAATAGAATCCATTCATCAGTTTTCTGTAAATTTGCCAAAATATTTCTGTGCCCGGAAAAAAACTAGCCGTTGTGACATAATAACTTCATTTGCATTAGAACCTCCACGGTACCAGCCATCACCTGGAAAACCTCACCACAACCTCTCCCACTAGATTACTCGAGGATTATTCGCCATCTTCTTAAAGTCCTACGGATAAATACACACCGATATTATGTACAGACAAAGGAAAGTCTCGCATGAATAGTTGTGTTGTTGGCTGCAAGAAACAAAACAACTCCTTCAACGCTCTACCAGCAACTGAGAACAGAACTGCACGACTCCATTTCACTTTAAAGAATGTGTCCCGTAACTCTAATAGTACTGGAATCATTTCTAGTACACAAACTTCGAGAATGCTGTTACCACAAGCACTACTAGCAGTGTTTTAACACATTCCAAATGCAGAACACAGCCAATAGATTCATTTCTAAATGTGATGTGTGGTAATAAACTCTTTTTTTCTGACATTTTAGTGTTTATTAAATGCTATTAAAACATAAACACATGGTTGATGGAGGATTTCCAGGCAACAGCTGAATTAGCTTCAGTGACATCAAAACAGCGCTTTCAAAAAAGTGCTTAAACTGGAGTGAATTAAACGAATAATGTCGCTATATGTGAGAGTGATTTTATGCAAAATGTACATGTTTTATAGAGCCCATAAACGTATCATAACTTGTTTAAAAAGAGCCACTTTAATGCCACGAATGACGGAATGGAATTTTATTATTCTTATCAAACTTCATGCCATATTATTATCTTAAGTAGACATGAATTTGACCAGTTAATGACCTGTTGAGAGGCAAATCTGCGTTAATAATTAGAATAAAATCGTCTTCTATTACTAATACATCTCAGTGCTTATGCAAAGGCGTTTGATCATTTATTTATTTTTGTAGTTTCAGCTGTTGAACGAAACAGTTCAAGCATTGTTGTGATTATTGCCTTTAAAACCATCCATCTGCCCCGCTCTCTTTATCTGCTCCTCCAAACCTCCACCCTCCTGTCACTTTCTTTCATCAAAATTATAGCATAAACAGTCCAGCTCATGGCCGGACCTACACTCCATGCCAGGAACCGGCAACCACATGCCAACGATGTTAATTTACAAAGAGTGCATTACTATGTTAATTACAGACCAGACCCACAGTAAAGTGTGTGTGCATGCACATGCATATCGGGGGGGGGGGGGGGGGTGTCAATGCTTATGTCAAGGATAAGTTGACTTTTATCAGAATTTGTTACACATCCAAGCTCCTAATTGCAACTCAATTTAGTTAAACATACACAACACACACCAATGAATTTATTTTTAGGCAATTTGGCCCAGTTATACCCCTCGTGGTTACTGTACCAGGCTAGTTCAAACCTCACCACCACTGAGTTGCTGCTGTTGGGCCCTTGACTGAGTTTTTAGTCTAAATGCTTCACATTTTTACATCACACCTGCAAAAAAAAAAAATCTTAGTGAGGTCAATTAAGTTGGAACCTATTTTAAGAAATCTTAATAAAAAAATCAAAGCCCACTGGCAGATTTGTCTAATATAAACATTTATATCTTGCTAACAAAATATTTTTTTTCTTGTTTTAATGCATTGCAGGATTTCTAGACAATTCTGGGCTTTTCGGTTTGTGCAACACAGGCTTAAAATCTCGGATTAGTCCCGCTCACAAACACCTTCTTAGCCCAGCTAACAAAATTACATCCTGGGAATCGTCCCCAAATGTTCCATTTAGCTTTTAAGATCATTATATTGTCTAGTTTTCTTAATGTTTTCTTTTAAAAACGTTAAAACACCATCTAAACCTCATCTAATTTAAGACTCTATGAGGGCTGTTTTGGAACATATTTTGCTTAACGTTTTATAATTTTGCTCATATATGTGTTTTATTAAGACGTTTCTTTTTAAATCTGTAATTTGTAAAAGACAAAAGTCAAAAAAACATTTGTCATTTATATAACATTCCATCACAGACTGGTTGGTCTACGAGTAATCGAACAATTATGAACTTGCAGAGCAAAATTAAAAAAACTAATAAAAATGTGTAAGTGAATGTAACTCTAATGTACTCCCTCAGTAAATCCAATCGGAGATTTTCGGTAGGATTTAAGTCTGGAGACGATGAAATTCACTTCCAGCACTGATCCCTGAATCAAGCTCTGGTTCGACTTGGGAATTTGTTTGGGTTGATTGTCTTGTTGGCAAGCTCAATTATCACCAAGGATCAGTTTCACCACAGAAGGCACAGCATTCCTGCTCAAAAATGCCCCGATGTTCCTATGAATCCGTGACGCCAGTAAGGCTGCCAATTCCCTACAGCAGAAAAAGCATTCTCACATCACATTCATCACTGACCCACCTTCATGCATGGATAATAATCTTCTGGTCATAAGAATCGCCTTTCTTGCGCCAGACAAACCGCTGATCCATATGGTCAAACAGTTAGACGTTTGATTTGTCACTTCATAGAACTATTTCCCAGAACTCTGCAGGCCTATTTGAATTACTTCTGGCATATTTCTTTTTCTTTTCTTTTCTAGGGTCCGACCATGATGTTTTTGCTTGTCGTCGTCATCGACATATTTCTCCCAGTACCATCAGGCCATCCTATGACGCCTAAGATCTATGGATGAAGTTCTGAGCTTCCTCACAGGACCCAGATAATTTTGTTTGGGGTTGCATGTTTTTTGCACTGTGTGATGATACAGGAGCACTGTGGGGCGCAAACCCAGGACCTTCTTGTTCTTTCTGAAATGATCCAGTCATGGAACCATTTTCTTTCCTTCAAAAAACAAAAGCTACAACCACAACCTGCACCGCGCATTGCTAGAAGCAGCCGCCGCCTGTACCGGTGCGTCGTGGTTGATTCATTGGAAAATAATGTTGGCTCAGCAGTTCTGTGTTTTATCACGGAGTCTGTAATAGAGTTAGATTATTTCCGGCTTTGGGATTTGGGATTTGAGCTTGGGAGATATCCTCCTCATTAAACTGAGCTGGATTGTCTCGCTGTGGACGATGTATGTATCATTAGTGCTCCTGAGCTTGAACGAATGAATCGAACCGCTGTAGCTGTCAGCCAAGAATCGGATGAATAATTTGAGCTCAAACCAGTACCGGGACATTCAAAAGCAAATGTCATGCTGCCGTTCTGGCATTCCGGTCAGGGTGTGTGGCTCAATGGTACATACTGTAATAATTTAAATCCTAATGAATTGTAATGAACTGCAATGCATTGAAATATATACACAATTAACTGTACAATGCGTTGTACTATACTATGACAAGGGTGATGCTCTTTTATAAGCAATAATTAAAAGGCGATGATCGGTAATGTCTGTTAATGAGCTGTAATTGCATTCTGATTCTGTGATGCACTGTAATGAACCGTACAGCACGGAAATGCGCTGTAATGTATATTAATACATTATATGCACGGCGACGCATGCATATATTGAGGAGCCGTTGTACTGTGACATTGTACATAGAGGGTAGAATCGATATTTGAGAATGAGGACGATGCCCTTTAGCACGGTCCTTATCTGATCAGCAGCAGCGTTGTGAATAAATCCAGAAATCTAATCAATACAGCATAACCTAAATGTTTAGTCAGCGTTACAGGGCGACGTAAAGATACTGCTGATTAGGGAACATCAACTCGCTCAAGTAATAAACTTCATGTTCAGGTCAATAACCAATTCACTCATAACAATTCAACAAAATGTAGAAACAGTATCCGGTCAATGGGGTTTAGGATCATTCAAACAGAGAGGAATAGTCTGGGTTCTCCGGGTCAGCCTGGGCTAAAGATATTCTAAAGATAAATTGACATACGTTTCTATTCGCTATTCTATCTTTAGTAATATATTATGTATGTTAATAATAAGTGTTGTGGACTGCACCATGAACAAGTAATCCATGGCCTCACCATTCTATGTGGGTACGATTAATTACTATGATCCGGTGGTTCATCTGAATCCTTTACGAACAGGTTTATGGAATGGAACATCTGAAAAACAACGACGTTGTATTACTGGTATCATTGGTGCACAAAGAGAGGTTTGTGAAGTCATGATTTGATGAGTTTGTCGTGGAGAATCTCCAGTGGCTTGGACAAAGCCCTGACCTCATCCATGCTCAGGAACGAATATATAAACTTGGATCGCATTGTTTTATTAATGTTGTGTTGGGCGACAGGGTTGCACACCATCGCACAAACACCATCTGAAGGAACAGGACAAGGTGATTAATTGTTGGGATTGTTGGAATGAAGGTCAAGAGCATGCGGATGCTCTGGTGTCTACTTGCTCAGGACATGCCGTTTAGAAGTCTTTGTCATGTCCTGTACTGTAACTTTTATCTGAAACCTAAGCAGGATTAAAGTCATCGAGCGTCCAAACAAGCATGGATGAGCTTAATGAGCTGTAGAATCGGGGCGGCGAGGCTTCATGTATCATCGATAGCAGATGGACCCAGAGAAAACAAAGCTCAGAACAAAACACGGCTTCGATCTGATCTGTAGATGTGATCTGTACCGGCACGAAATTCAGAGATGAAATCTCATGTATGTGGTATTAATGAGTGCCGGAGTGAAGGACAGTCCCAGTATGTTTCTTTGTCCTTGGTTTGATAGCTTGAGGTGTCTGGGTTATTAATAGTGGTATGAGTTTCGAAGAGGGAATCAGTTCTCCACCTCTAGTCGAGCGGAGAGAGTGATCGCAGTGCCACGGGCCCCCTGGGGCATCTTCATTACCCCCCGGCGAGGCCCATTGATCTCCTTCAGCCTCCTTCAGCTGGCTTTCATTTCACCAGCACTGCTGCTGCAGGGTTGTCCACAATCGCCTGTCCTAAAATATATACTGTACAGCGACACAAACAGTGCAGAATAAATCAGTGCGTTTAACAATGCACATACGAAATAAGAACCGGTCCAAACAGAAACCGGTAACTATAATATCTGTGCTGCTAGATACGCCACTGAGATCCAGTATAGGTAGACGAACCCGGCGATTCGGGTTCTGTTAATGAAAGGACTGGAGAAATTTCAATGTTAGGCATTAAATCTGAATTTCTTTCGCTTCAAATGAGATTGTGGTTCGTCCTTCAGCACTGAAATTAAAAGGTTTGACATGGGAATTGAATGATTGACACTGAAAATATAAGGTTGGTAACCGGTACTGAAAGGTTTGGACATGGAATGTAAGCAGCTTTGTTAAGAGAAATATGTTTCAGTTCTCTTCTCTGCTTACAGATACTGGAGGATTTTAGAAAATGTCTAGAACAGAAATACAAAAAAGATATAAATATATAAAGCTTTTTTACATAATAGACGATGTAACTATTGTTTTAATCCAATCATTGACTGGTAAAAGAAAGATTTATAGATTTATTTACAGATGCTATTTTCTTTTTCGTTTAAATCTTATTTACACAAACATTTATGTTTATTTACTGTTGATCCACGTGCACCCGGATAGAATCACAAGCAAGTCACATCATCATGTGTTTTGTTAAACCACATTTGACAAACTGATACTGACTAAATACTAAATCGCCCATTATGCAAGATTAACGTGTCTGATCGGAGATCCATGTGATTTCCCAGCATGCATTTCATCACTGTGTAGGTACACAGGTGGGTGGGTAGGTCTCTGGAGGTCTGTGAGGGCAGAAGGTACGGAGAAGATGGATGAGATCCATGAGATTTTAACAATGCCGTTGTACAGCTTGTTCAGAGTGTGAAGTTACACACATTTGTTACACGACCTGCATGTACTGACCATCTGGGTCTGATTTATCACACCATCATGTCACACCAACATCTGGAAAAGACGGACGTCCAGTCGGATTTCTGCAGAAGTCTCACATACCGGTTTTTTCAGTCTAATGCGAAACAGGGGATCGAGAATTCTAATTCATCTATTAAGGAGCGCAGACTTAACGAAGCAGCATCCAGAGAGAGACAGATGTTGTATAGGACGACTAAACAATAGCATCAAGTATCACGCATCTATACACAAACACACAATAGTAAAGGTGACCTGCACATCCTCGATCCTCCGAGACTCTCGTCCGTGTTTTTAGCCCCAGAGTGATTCATTAATTAAAAAGGAAAATGAGCAGTTAGTGCAGATAGGGTTGACTGCCCTTTCTGAGACTGAGATTTATTACGCACTGCCAGTCTGAAGCCTCACTGTAAAATGATCAAAGATTAGCGTAATCTGATGTGACCATTACAAATGTGATTGAGGAGGTTTGGTGGATGAAGGGGGGGGGGGGTGGCAAGAGTGATTCCTGTACCCCAATTTAAAAGCATGGACGAGACAAAAAGGGGACTCTTTCTCCTGACATACATGATCTGTTTTAATTAACTGCGAATGATGAGTTCCTACAGAGTTTATGAACTTTCCAAAGGACACCGAGTGGTGAGTGATAATGCCAACGTGCTCTCGGGCAATGATGGGTGGTAACGTGCTTCATTAACTTCATTACAATTAATCAACCGACTCTTCAAATGAATCAAGATCAGGCACTCAGTGATGTTTATCACTATTCTTCTTTGTCTTTCCTGCTGTGTTGTAATTTCTGTATTAGCTCTAATGGGGCACAACAATCAGACGCCCATGTTAATCTAAATCCCAGAATGTGAGCGTCGACACACACGAAATGCCACATGTTCAGGGCTCTAGAGTCCGATAATGGCGTGTTTTACACCGCTCCGTATATTAAATAGTGCAGCTTGACCAGAGAAATTTGATTCTTCGGGCTCCTGCTGGACAATTCGTTCACCCCGGTGCCGCTTTGAAAAGCCATTTGAAACTACGAGTGCTATAACCATGAGCAGTAATGTTATGGCTAAACTGATTTTTCCTCCTAGACATTTCAATTTCAGTAACAGAAACGTTCTAGCGGGAACCACAACGGATCTCGACTTTTCCCTTGTTCGTAGTCCATTTTGCTATCAGTGTTTGTCAAGAGGCTGTAAGCTTTAAGGTTAAATTGCTTTTGTTTTAAATTGTGTTGTGATATGGCAGAGGAAAGCAGAAATCTGAATAACTGAAACCACTCGTCGTGCCGCCACTTCACTTTAAAAGAGCTTTTTTTTGTATGTTTGTTCAAGAACAGTTTTGTTTTTGCCACTAGCTCACTGAAGTATTGTTACTCAGTGATGTCACACCATCGCATTCACGTTGGTATTTTGAACATCTAGGAGTCCAGAGAAGGTTTAATAGTACGCACACGTCTCATTGTAGTTGAAGTAAAATAACGTCCCATGTTAAGACTGAAGCATTTTACATGCAAAAAATAAATAAACGCAATATTCAGACATGATTCCAAGATGTGACAAAGTAATTCTGTTACTAAACGCAATTTACTGCTAAATTATTTATTTAATCGGTTATTATCACTTCTTCTTCTATATAGTTTTGTCATTTGGATAGTTCATTTCCTCCATTCGTTAGATGAATGTCCTATAGAACCACATGGCACACAGCTGTGAGAGGGGATGTAATGAAATCCTGATCTGAACAGCTGGATAGCGATGCTGATCTTAATGAGATGGTGTGAGATTCATCATGTTCGGCCTTAACGGGTATTACAATGGTGACATCCTGGCACTTACAACATTGATAATTACAGAGCTGGAAACGTCTCCTTTCTGAATGCTCTGTTCCTGCATACTTATCACTTCCTGGCAGAATTTCTTTTGGATCATTATGAATATTCAATTTCAGATCGTTTAATGCGAGCATTAAAAATAAAACACTAACAAACGCATTACGTATAATTAGAAGTTAATATTGCAGCAGTGGAAACAGGAATGTCTTTTTGTATATGATTTTGCAACGGTAATGTTGCCTGCATAGCGACGCTACAGGAAACTACACAAGTGAAGCAATATGTGGACCTGAATATATGCGCAAGATCTTCATTCAACTTCTACGATGTCAACATAAAACACAGCACGTGTTCTGAGAAACGCCGTGCAACGATGTTCACTTAATGGATTTGTTTCATACTGGATTAGATGATTGAATGAGTCCATACAAGGTGAATGAAGGTTCTCTCGCAGGTATTAAAAGAACAGAATAGGCATAAACACAAAGCTTACATGAGCCTTAAATTATTTCAATTACATTTATAATACTGGGTAAAAAAAACATAACTTAGGACTGCAATTTGAATTGTCACTATATGATTATATTTTATCTACAGCCCTTGACTCGGTTATTAAATGACATGATTATGTAAATAAACTTTGTTCTATTTCAATAATACATACACGGTTTTTGTTCCAAGCCTGCAGGGGGAGCCACATAAGAGAAGTGAGTCCTAGTCTGCATTCAATCTAAAGACGTTCACGACTCTTTGTTCACAGTGGAACCTAATAGTGGAGAATACATTTGTGAATAAATTAAATGCACTGTAACATTCGTATTTCTAATTAATACCGTTGGCAGACGCATGAAGTTCCACATCACGAAAAAAAGACTTGCTTTATATGTAATCCTGGGTTATCTTCGCTGCTAGTGCTATCATCATCTTCAATAAACACCATTAACACTCGTACACGAACACCAACTACACAAAATGTAAATCCGAACACTTTCACGTGGGCCAGATATGTAAACAAATACTTTTAGTTTGCGTATCGGAGGCTTAACGACTTTTATCGAAGTAATTTACTGAGTCACTCACAAGCGAGTCCTCATTACACATTCATTACTAAACTAATGACTCTTTATCAAACTCGTTGACGGAGTCACACACAAATGATTCCTCATTACCAATTCATTACTGCACTACTGATATTCACTGACACATTCTTTTCTAAATTATTCAGATGTACAGATTTACTATAACAAATATGAATGTATTGAAGTATTTAATTATCAATTCCTCTGCATTTTAGAGTCTTACTAATATTTGCATATTCACGATGGACATACGTGCTTTCTGGGACAAATGTTAACACCTCACAAGTGTTCTCAGTAGGGCTGACCGCAATTAATCGATTATTCGTTGTACTCCATACCAGTAGGTGGCGGTAATGCACACCCTTATTGCCAACTGCCATTAAACACCAGAAGAAGAAAACGTGACAGGAATTTATTCCATGTGTGGAAGGATGTAAAATCTGGGATCATTTAGAAAAGAATAAAGA
>JAOTRQ010126589.1:0-18820 GCA_028565875.1 Hoplisoma paleatum | reverse complement strand
TAACGACCCCAAATTATCCGACTGAATATCCGACACGGAGGCTTCATTTCCGACCGGAACCGGATTGGATCGGATAGATTAAAATTGGTCGGACATTCGGAAACCGGATATCCGGTGCAACCCAAGCTAAAATAGACTTATTATCAGATTTGAGTCTGATAAGTCAGGTTTACCTTGTAGAGGAACATTTGATTTGATTGGTGAAGGTTCCTTTTTGCGAGCCTGGAAAACCACAGCTTTGTTTAGAGACCTTTTCAGTTTGAAGTCACATTCATCTGCAACTAGAAGGAGGACAGATATTTCACACTTACAGCGTTTGTTTTATTGACGATACTTTAGTTTATGCAAAGGTAACCATTAAACACTGATCAGGCTTAGAAGACAACCCGGACTAATGTTAAAATTACTGTATATCATAATACTTTAGTTTGTTAAAGGAATGTAAAAGTGGATTAACGGTGCTCTAATATCAACACTTCTTTATTACTTATTAGTCGTGTAATCGTGTAACTCATGGGAGTCATGTAATCCTGGGCATGTGTGAGCTTCTACTAATACAATCCAATGACACTACATAAGCCACTTAAAGATGCAGTTGGTTGGCGTGAGATTATTTTAGCCGTTAATCGTTTGACGACTAATTCTGAATTAATTCTGAAGTCATTCGTTTAAAGTCTTTTTGCATGATCTGTACCAGTGGGTACAAATGTAAGAAAAGATGTCAGTGAGTTCAGTGTCGGAAAAGTTTGGTATAATATGGCATAAATAAGTAAAATGTCAGTATTTCTGAATTATAAATGTTACAGAAATTCAGAAGGAAAACAGCCTCAGCTGGGTTAGGATAGGTTGGTCTTATTATCAGTCATTATTTTAAGAAAACATCATGTACTGTGTGTGTGTGTGTGTGTGTGTGTGTGTGTGTGTGTGTGTGTGTGTGTGTGTGTGGTGACTGAGACTCTCTCTCGTGCAGGAAGCTGACAGGGTTCCTCCTGGCTGGATCTGGGTCGTCAGTACTTTTATACGGATCAGTGTTTGACTCGCCTTCGTTACCGTTGTCTTCATTAGTGACGTCATAATGTGGAGAACCGCTGTTAGGCTTAGAACTGCACGTTATTCTTCTCCTCGCTACGTTAGTCTGTTTAACGCCATGTACTGAACCTTCCGACGGTTTTATATCACCACCGACTTCCTCACGTTCCTCTTCATCACTCGAGTCATCTTTTCGCTGCCGAAAATTCCTCCTCGCTGTCTTTTTAAACATCCTCTTAAACTAAAACGTCTCAACAACAAAACCACGACTCACGCCATTTCCCTGTCAGGGTGAATTTCAAAATAAAAGTCGAAGGTTTTGTAGTGCACTCTTTAGTTGATTTTTTTTACTCATCTGTCATCATTTTCGGTTGATTTTTAGACAGTTTTCGATCACATACTCAATGAAATATATATATTTTTAAAAAGTATTTCATTATACGTTGTTAACGTTTTTGCAACAGCATAGCCACGACGTGATTTCTTTACTTTTCTGTCACAAGCACTGTTTGTATAGTCAGGAATTACTTCTAAAATGATTCACAATACTATCACTTCTACTACTAATAATAATAAATAACAATTATATAACAACATTTACGTACTACATCAGTTTGCTTCCATTTTTACATTCGTGTCGATAATCTCTTATTCTGCTTTTGGATTTAAATATGGCCACTAGAGGTCACTGTGGATTTTAAACAAATGTGGACTAAACGAGCATGTTCATGATTGAACGCTTCAAACACCTTTGTGTGATTAAATATGTACATTGTTCAGTGTTTCGGTGGATAGTTTAAGCATTAACTTAATAATAATAAACTATTTATACATGGAAACATTGTGTAACTTTAACAACGATTTATAAGATAAGATTTATTTACTTTTCAACATCAAAAATACAACAAAGAGTAGTAATGACCTCACCAAGCAATGCAAGCTAAATTGATAGCAAAGAAACAATATAAAAGTGTATTAAATGAACTAAAAGGGCGGTACAGTGGCTTAGTGGTTAGCACTATTGCTTCACAGCAAGTCCTGGGTGTGATTCCTGGGTAAAGCAAAACTGGACGTTCTGTGTGGAGTTTCCTCCAACAGTCCAAAGACTTACAGTAAAGTTAATTGGAGATACGGTAATTGTCGCGTGTTTGTGTATATCTCTGTACCCTGCAGCAGACTTAAAACAAAAAGGTTTATTCGTCACGTTCATAGTCATACACAGTACTACAACTGACATGTGAAAGGCTTTTATGACTGCTCAGCCACAACATAATAAAAAGTCTTAGCATTTACTTAGCATAACTTATGAAGGCAGCTTTTTTCTAAGACATATATAAAAACATTTTCTTAACATATATAAAGTGCTGCAAACCTATATTACTATGAAACCTGCTAAGCATCACCTAAACACTCCATCCTGAGAAAAATGAAAGGTTTGTTGAAAGTTGCAAGAATAAAATACTATATTCTATGTTGCAGTGTATGAACTAAATTCATTTAGGTATAATTAAGACCTTACCTTAATCAATCTGTTCAAATTTTTCTCTAAAAAAATAACAAGCAAGGCTTTCAAACCTGCCATTCTGAGACACGGTGGCACCAAAGACTGATAACTACACTTTTAAAGAACAAAGGGGTTGTAATGGTCAAGCAGCATGACCTTTAATGACCCATAAGCTCTTTTAACGTTTTAAATAAATCTTTTTTACTGTGCTGCTTAAAACGCTAAATTGATCTGCATAGGGTAGAAGGTAGAGTATAATTTAGAATAGAATTATACAACAAATTTAAGGTCCTGGATTTCACACAGATTTGCTTTAGGGAATATTAAATATTTGCAACCACAGTTAAAACAAAGCAACTCGGGTTGAGTGAAGTGGAAATTATTTCATTGCACCAAAAGGGGAGTTAGTATTGGAAGATTTTCATGACATGAAGACTCTGTACCCATTATGCACCCATAATATTTGTGATTCTGTAAACGATTTTCAAGGATGTTTGAATGTATGAATTTGTCTGTTGCCTTCACGATGATCTCCAATCCATTCCTTAATTCACTGAAATACAACATAACATGTAACCAGTCCTATAAGAATTTAAAACAAAAACATGTTGGTTGTACTCAGTAAAAGATTGATTAGCTAGAAGAACTGCACCCAGAATATTGTTTCAGAAGTTCGGAGCGCATTGTTCCTGCTTTAGCAACTTTTAATGAAAATATTTATTCTTTTTGTGGATTTTGTTATGTCACAAATGTTTTTCCTTAGCACCTGCTTACTCTGTAACCCTCATACTAATGCACTTTTTCCTGTAGGATGAGGGCTCATGTGCTTCCTCTAAAATACAAGAATTGTCACAACTACATTTTTTCAAACTGTCATAAAGCATATAGCAGGCCAACATGCAGTGTCATATAACAGATTGCACAATAAGCAAGTCAAAACAAGTCAAAGATCTAGTCATTAAAGCATTAAACACATATTTATATATATAAAAATACCAGAAGCAATAGAGATACCAGTCTATCATAAAGACAATGAGAATATATACTGTAGAAATACAGCCAAACTTGTAAGGCCAGTCTATAAACATTGTTAGAGAGACAGAAAAGCTTTTTTTTATGACAGCAACGTCAATTGTCACTCTGAATGAGATACAAAAATCAGAAGGTGATATTCATAGAAAAAGATGAGGCAACAAAGTTAGACAATATTATTTTCACCCATCCTGTGTGTTGTGTACCGGACACATATAACAATTTTTCCTACATATTTAACACAATCCGTGCAGTGAAACACACATTTACACACAATAGTGAACACACTCCAGATCACTGTTGGTTCATGCATACTATATCTGCAGAAGAAACTCTTATCAGCCCATAGTTTAACTTTAACTTTAAAAAAAACGCAAAATAATTTTGCATTAGGAAACGCATGTTGAACAATTATCAATCGATTGCAATTGTCATACATATTCTTTGAAGTGGTTCTAATGTTTTGGCATATCAGAGTAATTATCAATTGTCATCAGTGGTAGCAGTTGGTGTACAATCAATCTCAGGTTTCCAAAGACTACTGTAGAAAAAATGTCTTCCTGTGGAAAACAAGTGCCTCCTAATAGATTATTCATGTAGATTTAATTTGGTCTCAGTCCAATACGTGGAACAGTCTTTGTCCTATTCTGATTTCGATCTGGGCTGGGCATTACTTTAGAATGGTGTAACGGTTTGTACACGACAAGTCAGACTGGCTTTTATTTTGTTTATAGTTTAATGTCTGTGATTGCTTCAGGAGTGAAAACGTAATCAGATCTTTTCATAGAAGCTGTGAAAACATCCTGTTCTTTGTCTAAAACCTTGCTGCATTTGAAAAAGGATTATGGTTTTCAACTTATTAGTTTTTTAGATAAAAGTGCTGATATTAAAGTGTCATAACGATAAATGTAATTGTTTGTTGAATCTTTATGGACAGATTTCAGTATTGTTTACCAGCACACACAAGAACTAAATAAAGGCCTCGTTGGTGACTCTTGGTTACCATTTAATTGGTATGTCAATGATGCTTCTTAAAAATAACACAACGTAATTTGAGTCAGCCCTGGGAACAGTAGTAAATCTAAAGTGAACGTCATGCTGTATGTAATTATTCTTCCAGGAAGTAAAAATATAAAACACACAAGTTTTAGTTTTGTACTTTGAAGTCCTGACATGCGCTAGCAGTGTGGCTTATTTGAAGCAGTGTATTCAGGTTGCTTAAAATATCCCTACAGTTATGGAAAGAACAATCATGTATAATTTATGTTATAAACAAGTACAGTAAAGGATCAGACCTTATGTACTGTATGTGCTCATCTTATTATGGCTATGAATACTAACATATGCGCTAATACTTTCAGCGCTATTAGCATGCCACTTCTGTGTTTTTGCCTTTCTTGCCTGAGGTAAAAGTACTTGGCTTAGTTTCAAGTGAAACTTGTTTGTTTTTGACTGTCGGGTGAAAAAAAATACAACTAAAGTCTTGTTAAGCTTTTATCAAATTCAGCCGGTGAATTTAAATGCCTGGTAATCTATTTAAGATTTAATGCTTGCTTATGATTACACAAGTCATATAAAATATTAAAGTCTTCTCTTTTTTGTAGATACACTTAACTGTTATAAATAAGAATCTTTTTTGCTGACTCGGTTCTATACAGATTACCAGTGATTCAATTCAAGACAGCCCAAACTGTGAGTCAAGACCTGCGCAAGTCTAGACCGAATGAATAGGATTAGGAGACTTTTAACCAGCAGTTCTTGCTATTTAGATTCTCTCCCCCTGTAGACAAATATCCAAACAAGGTTTGCATAGAACCCACAAACTTCTTTTTGAATTCTTTGTCATTTCTTTCTTGTTAGTCTTGAATAGTATTTTCAACATAATTTCGATGTATGTATGTGCAGTCAACATTTGCAAGTCTTTGACTTTTATGCATTTTTACCCAGACCTCCTTGCAAAATGTCTTGATCTTCAATAAAACATAAACACTATAACCCATTCCCAAATTAGTTCGATTAGCTATAGGAAATATTCTGCTTTGATTGGGATCATCCACTCTTATAGCATTGTGAACTGGTACATTTTATAAATAATTTAGAAGTAATTTGGAAATCATCCTCTGCATCTCCAGATTAATCCATTTAGTACTTAAACAGATGTAAAATTCTTAATAAAATGTCATAAAAGAGAGGATCTCAGTGGCTCCCTGGGTGCCATTGCTATGTAATGTGTGTTCACTGATGCCCCCTAGTGTGTGTCACTAGTGTGTAAATGTTCGTTTCACTGCACGGATTGGATTAAATGTGGAATAATCACAGCGGTTAAATAAGTATTTTAATTTCTAAATGTTTGTATAGATGGAAAGCTTTTTTAAAAGATTGATATACGCTTATTTAATATTTAGAAACATACATTTGACATTTTTTTCCTGCATTGTCTTTAGATGCAACAACTGAAATATCACTTTTAATGTGTGAACAAGATTGTTCCCTACTTTTGTTTCTCTCTGTGCCTGTTGGTGATCCGCTCAAAAATCTTGGCTGCTGTACAAGTGAAACTGTGTCCTGCGTGTCCTGACCTGTTACAATCTGACAATGAACATACTCAGTTTCTTCAGTTCTTCTTCCTTCAGTTTTTTTCTGTCAGTCTATGATCAATCACACAAACTGTTTCAATGGACTTTATTAGTGTCGCTGCTTCTGTTAGTTTCGTTTATCTGATCTCTTACTCTCAACGTTCATGGCCTAAATGATTCAAATTGCATGTTATTTTGCTATGTTTTACAAAGAGTTAAAACTTTGTTTAAACTTTTAGTTTCTTGCAGATATTTTGGAACAGTTGACTACGTTCTGCAATGTTAATGTGACGCATTAACACAGTTAAAATCTTAAATTTTCATATTCACATTTTCAGCATTTAGCAGACTTTAAGTAGCGTCAATAGTAGACTACAGTTCAAGGGCCCAACAGCAGCAACATAGCATTACTGAGGTTTGACCGAGCATCTTTTGGATTACTAGTCCACCCTAACCACTAGGCTACAGCTGGCCCTGGCCCACGTCAAGACTAGATCAATAATTTGCAGATGGCATGAAGGTTCAGTAATGCATTAAATTCCAAGTTTGAGACAAATTCTTATATGTGTTAAATATATGGTAAAATAACAGACATGTATTAATGTATTATGACTTTATCATTGTCAGAGCTGCACATGTAGGGATTTGTTATGTTCGCTTCCAATAGTGTGATTCAAACACCCTGTACTGCTGGTTATATGTATATAAATTTGATTCAAATAAGTCTAACTGCTCCGAGGTGGGATTTGCATGGGCCTGTAACTGTAGCTCTCATTATTCTGTCACCTTGCACACTTAGTCTTGGTTCTGATGATAAAACAGTGAAACTTTAAAGCTGAAATGTTATCTAGATGATGTATGCAGATTGCTATACCCACAATGGAATCAATCACTGAGTTCAATCACATTGTAAAACAAAATCGACCACACACATGGACTGTCTGGAAAGACGTCACTGAAATTTTTCATTCTTTTGCATTCTTCTGCATTCTTGGATGTGAAAAACAAGACAAAAATCTCAACAGTTGTTTAATATTCATCCACATGCAGATATGTGTTACATTTGTCTCATTCTACTGAAACTGTTTACTCATTTAATTTAAGAATAGGTGTGGCTGATGGAGACAAATAAACAAGCCATAACTGTATATAACAAAAGCATTTACAAGCATGAAAGTATGTTTAGTATGGAATCTTCTTGCTAACAAACAAAAAGCTGTTAACGAAGTCTTTAAACCAGTATAGTTAATGTAGTATAGTTATCTAATCGTTTTCTCCTGAATTGAGATAGTGTGTGCTTTATAAATCAGTGGTGGCAAAGAACCTGATTGGGCTATAAAAGAGGTTTAACCGGGCTAGGCAGTGCAACACGTTCTCGCCGCTGCATTAAATAGTTCTACAGGCCTCAATCTCAGTCCTTCATTCTGTCGCTCTGTTCAATCTGGATATAGTTCCATAGTTATACTGGTGTCACAATTTAGTTGTAGAGATCTTAGCAGAGGATTTATAAGGTGTGTCTTCAGCATGTGACAACTCGCTCCGGCACTCTTCCTGCATGTTCAGTTTATGTCACTAATCTTTCTTAGAGTCAAGTGTCACTTGACGAATACCGAAATGTTGGGATTGTTGTAAGAGAAAGCAACAGTTACCATGTGACCTTTAGTTCTTTTGGTAAATTACACCAGCGGGTGTAATGATGTATTTTGAGTGTCATACACACACAGACCTGTATGAAGAGTTTTTGGACTTATTCGGTTGTCATGGGCGAGAAGGAGGTGAGAGTCAAAATACACTTAGGAACGCACATACACAAAACTCATAGGTCAGCTTCTATGGTCATGCAGGACTTGTGATGGTGTGAAAGTTATGCAAGCACAAATCAGATCTGGTTTGTATAGACATTTTCAATTCACAGCTTCAGCCCAGAAAAGTCTGACGATTAATGTTTTTTGGCCTCACTTAGAAGAGCTTTAACTTTAACTCTAGCTTTAACTTGCATTTATAGATCCACTAATGACCCTTTAAATTGGTTACTAGAATACTTTCTAAATGTACATGTACATTGTGCATCTCGGACATCGCTGATCTTCATTTGGTGTTGTTCTTAATATCTTTGCTGCAACAAATTAGAAAAAAATGATCTGTTTACAAACTTTCAAACACATTTAACACATATTTTGCATTAGCATTCTAAAATGAGTTTCACAATAGCGGATATTGTCAAGAAATTATGAAGATTTGGAATAATATTCTAATGGAAGCAAGTACCCTGCATATATAAACATTACTACAACATGTAAAAATGATACTACCTTAAAAAAAAGCTGCACAACAACACTAACTTTATTTTACTGCATAATGTGAGAGCATGCCTTAACAACAATCAGTTCAAACTCTTCTTTCAATTAAAATTCTTCCTATTTAGAAAAAAAAAGATTTTATGGTCTGTGATGTTAATGATGTGAGTGGTCCAACAAGTTAGTGGTCTACAATATGTTCTGATGTTCAAACTGATCAAGAGTTTAACCTAACTGATTAATTCCTGCAAACATTCATCCAAACAAAAGTCACATTTTTTATATTGTTCAGGTTTGATTGTGAAAGTTACATTACATTCCAGTAATAGTGATTTATCGTTTTTGTGTGTTTAAGTGCACACTTGTGTTCGTGGATATATACAGTTTGTTCTCTTTAAGATCTTGCAGGATGACATTTAAGGAATAGGTAAGAAATTCGATATGCATACAGGCGCCTTTATGGAAACATGCGGCATGAAGCGTTTGCTCCAGTGATAAGCACTAAGTACAGTAGCAGTAATAAGCCGTAATAACATACATATAACACTAGTTTTTAAATATAAAATAATAAATATGGTTTACAGTAGATCATTGCATAAAATCAGTACTTTAAATCCTAAGTAATAATAAGCCTCATAGTATCAACATGTGGAGTACTTTTTCACACATCTCTTATTTTAGGGCTTAAAATAAACTCGTGATGGCTTTTAAAGGAATGCTGCTTGATCTGTTTTACACCATTCCAAAAACTGTGGCGAACATCAAGCAGCAGTGTGTGACAATTAGGTGTGCATTTAAAAAAAACACTACCTGGCCTTCTGTTGTGTATTTTTAATTCAGTTCATTAGCTGTTCTGTTTTATTATAAATGATAGATCTGATTTTTTAAGATACATGTTTAGGTCTTGAATTTACTTTAAGTAATTCAAACTCTAAAGGAAACATGAGGTGTGTAAGAGACACTAAACTAGACTGACTCATTTGGATACACCGTTTTCCTTGCAATTTGGCTATTGTGTATGGAAATATGTGCTTGTGGCAGTTTTTAACTTTGCATTACTTCTCTTAACACCTTCAAATAGACTGTAGATGTTTTAAAAATATCATTCACATTGACATTAAAATGTTACATTGTTTAGTACAAACCCCATTTTCGAAAAGTTGGTTGATGGTGGTAACCCAGAAGGACGAGCTTTGTACAAAGGTTTAGATGTTTCAGCGCTTGGTTGCTGAAAATTCCAGATAAAACAATTATAGAAAATAATAAATAATAATAATAATAATAATGGCTTTTGCCATTTAAACAAGCATTCGAGAGACCAAACAGGTCACAGAGTTTATGTAGCATTTTCTGTCATTATGGATTATATTTTGCATAGTAGCCAATAAAGTACACATAGTTAATGTTAGCAGACAATACAGCTTAGAATTTAACTCTAAACTGTCAGAAATTGATATGTGCTTTTATTTAATTTAATTTAAGACATTTTATACGGTTGGATGGTTTCACTTTGATGTCTCCAATTTGAACTAGAGCTCCCATAGAAAACTCACACAGATGCAGGGAGAACATGCAAACTTCGCACCAACACGCCACATTGCCTTGTGATCAAACCCAGGACCTTCTTGCTATGAGGTAACAATAATCCTCATTAAGTCATAGGCAGTGGCAGTAATTACAAACTCACTACCAGCTGACTGTCTTGTATTGTCATCTATTATTCATAGTAGTAATTGAATCATGAATCAGTTAATCATCACCACGCTTTTGTAGGCAAATAAACATTAACACATAATTAGCCAAATCTGCATTTTCAGACGATCTTGCCATACACAAATAATGATTTGCATGCCAGGTAGGTTTGTACATCCCAATCGATTATTCTGATGGGCCAAAGCATGACTGCACGAAGCAGGTAGGAACCCGCTACGCATAACCAATCATGGCAGATCATTCAACATAAATATAACAACAAGGTATTTAAACTGCCTTACTTAGTAAGTAAGTAAGTAAGGACATAATTTGCCTTTGCTAAACATGTTAACACTGATATCTCTTCCTCTCCTTGTTCTTTTTGAACGCTGTGGTGTGCTTCACCTGTGTGTCAATTCAAAACAAACCATCAAGCTGGTTCGTACTCCCAGAACATTTGGGTGCAACACTAGCCTAATGCTTGAAAGGGGAGGAGAGGCCAAGTTAGCATACGGGCCGTTCGAATTGCTGTTTGCAGTGTAAGCATGCAGCTAGCCATGATAACATCTTCCCAGGAAAGCTTCTCCAACAACAACTCTCTTTATCCTGATTATTTTGGGTCAGCCTTTGGACTTGATCACACACACACACACACATACACACACACACACACACACACCCACACACACACGCAAGCTTAGCATACACAACATAAGGGAAAAAACAATTACCCTTTTGACATTTGCAAGTTATCAGGACTCAGCTATACTTTTGTGTTCAGTTCATACACTGACTTGGCTTTTTTTCTTAAGGGCATAATCGGTCAAATAGTGTGCAGGAGCTGCCCCAGAGTTATGTGTGCAAATAGGATGCGGTCTGCTTGATGAGCTAACGTTGGGAAGAGACCAGGATCTGGCGCTTGTTGATTCATTCAGTTAAAAGCTGAGGCCCCCACATCTAAGGACGCTACTATAAGTCTGGACAAGCCTGGATAGAACTCTGCATTTGCATCTTATTTCCCTGACATCCTTGTTTTTTTAAAGAAGGGCTTATGTTCTGAGAGGGTAATTAACCAGGACTGTAGAGGGGTGAGTGACAGAGACAGCGAGGGAGTGAGAGGGAGAACTTTCCTTGCTTAGCAGTTGGATCGTGTTGAGTAAATAGACAAAACAAACAGATGAAAATCATACATCCTTGGACAACTGTTAACTGCCAAGAACAAAAAAAAAACCCAGAAAAAAACCTTTCCACAGGCTATAGTTGCCCAGTTATGTGTATTTTGTCTCACCTCTCATGATAAACCAAACATTTCTTAACAAACGTAGACATTTCTGAAACCAAATGACTTTTATATTATTGTTCTGGCAAATTCTGTTTGCAGATTTGTGATTTTGAAAGTAAAAAAACAGAGTAGATCTAGGGAGAACATGCAAACTTGACACAGAAAGCCCTCAGGCCGACCCGGGAATCAAACCTAGGACTTCTTGCTGTGAGACGGTCACTAGTACTAACCACTAAGCCACCGTGCCGCCCTGATTCTGAGAGTCGACGGGTCACAAATGAAGTTCCCTTAAACAAGGCACCTACTCACTAACTGCTCCCCAAACACCATGGGCACCAGGATTGCCCACCAACCGGGCACACGTGTGCTCACTGCTCTCTAGTGTGTGTAAATGGGTGTTTTACTGAACGGATTAAGTTATTGGGTTAATGTGGAGGAATAATTCATATGTGTGTTTAAAAAAAGCACAGAGGAGATAAGAGCATTTGAAATAAAAAAAATATACTTCATCTACCAGCCTGCAGACCGGTAATGAAATAAAAATTGATTATAAAAAGCAATGAACTCACTTCCACTTCCAAGACACACTGGTTTTTTTTATCCTATCATGCCTAGGTGGAAGCAGTGACTGAAAGTAGTCAAACAGGCTCATTTGTAAGCAATATTATTATTCTATTATAAATCCTCTTGCGCAACATAAAATTATAACTTAAACAGATTTGTGGTTCAAGAAAGTTGGCGACAATTATTCATATATATATATATAGTATATACATATATATAGCAGCTAATTGATTTATCATACACATTTGTCTTTTATTTGTGACTTAAAAGGGACCAAAAACTATTATACTGTGTGTGAATTCATGTGTAGAAAGATTCATGCGTTCAAGAAAATTAAAACAGTTGCTGTCATCGGACAGGGCTATTGTACCGAATGTGACATTCACCTTCAATGTGCCCTAGGCATGACAAAAGGGTGTGTGTGTTCACATTTGGGTGTGCATCAATGTATGTATAACAGCATAGTTTTGTAGGGTGTTCATCTAGGGTGTTGCTTGCTTCATGTTATTTTCCTTTCGAAACAACAGCAAGAGTGTTTGTGCTTACTAGGCTATAATCCAAACGTATGTCCAGTAACACCACCACCAAACCATTATTCATGGATAACACAATGTCACAGCAATACATGTCATACAGCTCCAGGATCCAGCAGAAGTACTCTCCTTGTCTTTGGTTAATGTATGTTGATGTTTTTTTTTCAGTTTTCCATGAACACATGAAAGTGAAATGATTCGAGACAGACTGACTACTGGGCCAGATTGTGCTCTCTAACTTCTTTAGGCTTTTGTTTTCATTTTTACAAAGTCAAGACATGAAAGAGATGCAAACTATACTAAAGTTTTCCTCCATTACTGATGCCGACACCTCAGTCCCACAGTAGGAATCACTGTTGTCCTAGTAACAATGGGAAACCAAATACTTTTCTACCGAGGACAAAATGTTTTTTTTATTTGCAGTGGTTTATATTAACACTCAAAGTTTATCCTTATCCATCATACTGTTGTCACACCTGAGAGGAGTGAGATGAAGTTCCTGTAGTTAGAACTCATCCAACTGCTAGTGCAACTGTAAACACTAATCTAGCTTAAGCAGGGGTCCATGTGCTTGGGCAAAGAACTCTTTTAGACATTTATGACAGTGTGTGTGTGTGTGTGTGTGTGTGTGTGTGTTTATATGGGTTTGTATTTGGAGTTAGGGGAATATCTGATACCATCTACACAACCCTCTCTAACAAAGGGCACGTTCTATGTTTTCTGACGTTTTAAAGTTTTGTTATTATGTATGGATTTGAACAGGATATGTAGGCAAAACACCTCAACAGTTAAAGAGAAAGATGAGTACAGAGTCATAAGAACTCGGTACATGTAAATACAGCAATAAACTTTGACAAATTTAAGTTTTTGTAGCAGAGAATTTGCTTATTTCTCTTCACATTGTACAGGCCCAAAACTCAATGTTGGTAACTGTCGAGAATTTACACATCTGCCCCCTTTAAGCTTTTTGACTTTTTGACTATGAGTCAAAGCATATGCAAATGGATCCCTGAGGTGGAATTGGTAACAACTGTATCCACCACTGTCTTCTCTGTAGTAATGGATTGGTGCATGTTTAGGATACAAGCAGCTTTCAGTATATAGTCAACAAATAGGCAAAGGACAAGGTTCTTCCCCAAATTAGAGAACATGATTTTCGTAAAAAGGGAGCTGTTTACTTTGTTTTGACTGTCATTATAATAACTAACTTGCATTATAATTATCTAAAGATGTCTGCATATATTTGCTTAATTTGCCGAGTCCTTATACAGATTTTTTACAGAAGTCTAACATGCCAAACATGTCCCTGGACCTTTGATGATCCATGGCTCTGGTTACTATTAAGATGAATTGTCTTTAAAAAGAACTTTAAAAGCGCAGTATATATATATAGAAATGTTTAAAAAAGCTAAAAGTGACTACGACGTTGGTGTGTAAAACTAGAAGCGGCTGAAATCTATTCAAAGAATAGAAATCGTAAATTGAAGCTGGGATATTCCAACATGCCCTATAAACAAACAAATGTTTAATTACAGTAGTGTCACTTTACAATCTTTATTAATATTTTATTCACTCACTGCAAAACTATTCCAAAATGTTTGAAGAAACTTTGAAGCAGAGTGAGTGAAGATCAGTAATGAACTTCATAGGTATGCAAGACATAGTTTTGGGCCCCAATACACTCCTGATTTAATAAATTAAATGTAAAGTTAAAATATCCAACGATGGTGGATTAATCATGGATTAAATTTACTGGAGTTACACGTGGTGACATGGTACTTAGAGGAAACCCCCCTTTATGACCTAGGATCATTAAAGACCCTCCTTTTAGACATAATAGCCTTTCTTTAGATTGTGGTTTCAACAGAGAGAGACTCCTCCTTTCATATGCAATGGAAGTTGGTGAGAAAGGTGAAACTTGCTTGCTTGCTCCATACAGGAACTACTCTGTTATTTGTCATCATAAACACGTAACTACAGATCTTTCATTCACTGGAAGGATTAATTTCTGTGGATGTTAAATTCAATACATGTGGCCGTCCTTACATTTGGAAATTACCTACAACATCTAAAATGCAGATTTTCAAATCTGGACATGCGTAGAAATAAACATTTTGTTATCAGAACAAATTTCGTTACATGAGAAATTACACTCTAACCACAGTATTCATGTCATGTAACAGACCAGCGACCTGTTCAGGTGTTTAGTGTATTTGCCCAGTACACCCTACATTTCTTAAGAAGTTAGTAAAACAAGATAATGGATCGATGGATCTACTGTAAAAGACCCGACAATCATTGATAGATTTCTACACAGTCACATTAAATAAATAAATCATATTAAAACTATACAAAAAACTGACGTCTAAGAGGCCAACGAAAAAAAATGCCGTATAGTAAATAGCCTAATGGAGTTAGGTTCTAGTTCTTCACTTTTAGGCTAATACAATTCAAAACCAACAACTCTCTCTTTGTACTTTTTGATGCATTGATTAAAAAGGTTAAATGATGTTTGCAGTGTGGTGATTTCTAAGATGTGTTAAGATATATTTTGAATAGGCTTAAATTGTATAACATTATACTAAAGGTCAATCTGAATGACGGTCAATCCACAGACCCTGTTATGGTTAGCAATTTCTTGTTAACTAACTCTTGACCAACGTTGGGTATTTTATTTTCCTGGATGACCAGCAAGTCTTGAGCTAAAATAAACTTTTTAGCAGGGAATAAAGTAATTTGAATGGAATTGTAAAATTTGCACTCCCATGCACTCCCAGGTTCTTATTAAGTGTTCTTATATGTCCATATTCATATGCCATGATCCTGCTGAAAGTTCTACCAGGGAATAAAAATACCCAATGATGGTCAAGACTTAGTTATCAAGCTATGACCAACCAGCACATGGTGTGTTGTGAGTAGCAGGTTTTGGGGGTCAGATTCTTTTAGTCCAGGGCTGCACACATAAGTCAACTTAACACCCCTCATTATATTGCAGATTAAGAACCTGTGGAGCATAAAATGTTTAATAAGTGATGAGAATCACGGCTGCAGCTTCTCTACGAGCTCCCGCTAATTCCACCTGCATCTCATTGGTGTCTATTGACTCTCTGACTGCGCTCACTCGGCCAATTACAAGTTGGTACCAGGTGTAGTCTTGTAGCAGACCCCGCCCCATAGGTGTAACCCAATCCGCTGTCCTGTCACAGGTAAAACCGGCCCCCGATTTTGAGTATATCCCAAAAAAAGCAAGAAAAGCCAACAAAACCCGTTCTCGCAGTACCAGGCGCGACGGTCGCCCTCATTGCCTCTTTACTGTTCCAGAAGAAGACGGGTCGGATTTACAGAACCAACTAGAAAGTCCAGTCCGACCAAAACGAGGATGTCACAGGAACATGACAAGTAAGTGTCTGATCTACAGTCAGTAGGTCCGTTACAGGACGAACTGTTGTCAACACACCGAGAACCTACCGGACTCTTTTATTTTCGGTTCGGTTTATATCAAATTTATATATTTTACAACATTTTATTCTTATTATTCTTTTTTTTTTTTTTTTTTAAAGGACATTTTTGTTGTATTATGGGACGGATGTGCAGAATATTCTGGATTTGGGTTGCGCTCGTGCTGTTTGACGCTCTTCCACACCTGTCACGTTCTTAAACCCGCCGCACCGCTTCTACAGGTGTAGCTGCACCTGTTGCGCCTCCGTGCACGCGCACTACACCCGCGCGCTTCTAAAATAACGCCGACTTTATTGATCATATTAATGATTATTGTTATTATTATTAGGACTAATGGATGAATTCAGAACCGTGTTGTATGCCAATGTCGTTTAGAGTTTAGACGATTGGCTCCAGTGTTTTATTGTTTATTTGTTGGTTTGTTTTAATTATAAAGACTTGACATGTGAGATTTTTATTAGACGTACATGCTGTGCTGTTTATTTTCACTGATCACAAAAATAGTTGCAAATGTGCCGTTTTTTATAATTTTTCACCGCAACATTGGGTTCAGTCGATTCTAGTGAAACCGAACACCATAGGCGTTGGCTGTCATTTGCTGGATGATAGTGTGTGTTAAGTTAAGCCTTTTCTACATTGTTTTAACTAATATGCTACCTACCTATAATACACAACATATTTAGGCTATTTAAAACCAAATGCTTGTAAGAATGTAAAACAACAACAATTAAAAAAACAGACTGAAGCTACAATAGACCTACCTGTAATAGGCTATTTAATTTTAAGTACTTTTTAATTTCATACCTTTTATACTAATGTACATGAAATTCATGTAACTTCATCAAACTCAGACTGATGCTTCGATTTCCTATGGGTTTAATAAAGTATCTCTATCTGTCTGTCTGTCTGTCTGTCTGTCTGTCTGTCTGTCTGGTGCTTGACTAACACACTGGTGAGGTCTTTAACATAGTAGACTGCTTGTAGGGCAGTTGTAATTGAGGTTACAAATTCAGTAGAAACAAAATAATAATACAAAAGTTTTTTTCAATGTGAATATACCAGAGAAAAACAATCATAATAACATGTTAAATAAATATAAAACAATAAAATATTTTTCGGGCTAAAGCATTAAAAAAATTGTCATTAAACAGGTATACTCAAATGAAAAGGGAAAACAAATGACAGTAAATAAATGAAGGAAAAGAAGAAATAAGACAGTAATGTAGTTCATAAAATGGTACTTTTATTAAATACAAAGTGGGAAAAGAAATATACATGTTTTTTGTCTTGTGCTATAACTACATTTGATCTAAAATACCTCACTCGATGGAGACCTGTCCTGACCCATACCTCCCATAAATGTGTCTAGATCGACATCAAATGTGTCTTGTAGCCTACATCATCAACATCAACACAGCATTTTATATCTAGTGCTATATAATAGATCTGGTCCAAATATACTAATCTGAAATGTGAGGAACAAGATCTGAAAATTTTCCACATGGATTTATTCAGGATGCATTAAAACCCTATCATTATCCATTATGTGCATGACCGACCCTCTTGTTTTTAGTAACGGGATTGCATTCCCATACAGGTTCTTATTGTGCCGAAATAACGGATCTATCAGGTTGCAGGGTCAAAATCAAACGGAGTGTTGCTGGCGTTAAAGAATAGTACAATTAGTTATCAGATTTCCCATAATCTGTATTGCTTTAACAAACACCTTATATAGACGCATCATTGTTGCCATAGCTCTGCATGGTTACTGGGATTATAATATTGCCCTTAAATAAGCAGACCTTTGAAGAACATACAACAATAGTCTGTACATTTCCAATGATCATAAGGTAACATCTTATGACTTTCCTTATTGAACACATTTTGTTTTATCATGACTTGACGTACTTCTTTTTAGTTTCCTTGTTTACTGTGAAAACAAACACAGTAAACTATAATTCATTACTTATGCTTCACCTCTTAGATAATTGTATTAAGTAATATGTATGTATTCGTACATATGTATTCTATGTATAGTGTGTGTGTGTGTGTGTGTGTGTGTGTGTGTGTGTGCGTGTGTGATGTCTGACTAAAACAATAGGCAAGGGTTTAGGACTGCTAAGGCAGTTTACTCTGTCAAGGTTCCCGACAGTCAATTATGAACCCTGATCTTTCTTAGTCTTTCTGGAAGAACCAGTACAGCATCTTGTCAGACAGGAAGTCACTGAGATTTATTTTGCATTCAGTTAGGTTTTGCAGTAAATAGCTCATGCTATTGTATAGCAGATTGTCATAAATGGACATCTTCAGCTCAGCTAAATCCCACCAATCAAGTCTGACTTCTTAGAAAAAAAGAATTCGTTTTTTTTTTTGACTTTCCATTCACTTGAGATTTTTCATAAAATCCGTGTCTGTACAAGTGTGATACGTAGCACTCACTGTCGTTTATGTCTGTGTCATTTGCAGTAAGCGGGCGGTGCTGGTGCTACAGAATGATCCAGCTTATAGCCAACGCCGCTCGTTTACCAGCGAAGACGAGGCATGGAAGTCTTTCCTGGAGAACCCTCTCACAGCCGCGACTAAAGCCATGATGAGCATCAATGGAGATGAGGACAGTGCAGCAGCTCTGGGCCTGCTATATGACTATTACAAGGTAGGAGTCTTGTCAAGTACTTGCCCCTGAGGGACAGTGTAGCCTAGTGGGTAGAGCGTTAGGTTGGGAACCCAAAGGTTGGGGGTTCAAATCCACTCCGCTACATTTGTTGGTTCCTTGAGCAAGACCCTTAACCCTGTCTGCTCCAGGGGCGCCGTACATTGGCTGACCCTGTAATAGCGCTCTGACCCCCAACTTC
>JAOTRQ010126588.1:0-30680 GCA_028565875.1 Hoplisoma paleatum | reverse complement strand
CTTTTGGAAAGCTCAGCTGAGCAAATTTTTTTACAGGTAACGAGTTCTGTGATTAGTCTAACGAGTAGGACAGGTGCAGTGAACACCTGATTTGCTTTCTGCACAAAAAATGCATTCAAAGAATTTCATGATAGCACTATTTCAAATTATTCTAATTCGTTGACCAGCACCTGTATGTTCAGGCATAGCTAGCAGCAGATGTCTCTGTATTACCACTACCTCAGATGTATTTAAAGCATATTGAGCAGTGTGGTGGCTATGTGGGTTTTACTGCCACCTCACAGCAAGAAAGACATGGGTTTGATCCCTAGGTGTGGTGATCCAGGTCTTTTCTGTGTGAAGTTTGCATCTCTGAGTTCTCCAGATTACCCCCACTGTCCAATAACATGCAAATGAAGTAAATTGGAGACACAAAATCTGTCATAAATGCGACCAAAGTGTAAAACAGGACAAAATGTTAACAAACAAATGCGCATATGCATGAATTATTAATTGTTGTTTTATTGTTATAGACAATTTACTTTTACTACCTTGGAAAAACAGTATTTTGGACTAATGTCTCGTATATTTATGCAGATATTTTCAAAGACCACAAAGACAGCACTTCCTATTGAACAAAGTAAATACATCTGAGCTGAGAATCAGAGGTGTGCAGCTACACATTAACAAAGTGTGTCTCCATATCATTGTCACTGAAAACATAAGGACCTAAAAGACTCTGCTTGCTACAAAAAAATATGTATTGTGTTGTATCTTTTTTTACAACAATGAAAGGAACACTTTAACCCAAACGGCCTGACTCCAGCTGTGTGGATTCTGGGACTTAAGCATGGCAAGACCGTTTAAACCTCTTGTAATTATATTATTTACTTGTGTGTAGTTTGTGTATCAAAGTTTTCATATATATGATTCTGTATCAAAATTTGTGTATGAAACTTGAATTTACATCAATGGTGGAATTTTTGGTAAAGGTACACCAAAGAGTTACTGACGCTTCTTTTGATATATGGAACATGACTGTGAATAGAAATCTTAAGCTATAATTAAGAGGTCATCAACGCTCTTTTCAACTGTTTTGAAACCACAATGAAATGTAATTTTTGTTTGGATGCACAAGTCATTTTCTGATGGAGATGGTTGCTGATACTTAAGCTTGAACTCTTGGAACACTATTTTGATCTAACTGGTTTTCTTAATACCAGTATCCTATGTCTATGCTGCAATTAACAAAATACACGAGTATTGTTTGAATTTTAGTCAACTCTGTACAATATTTATTCAATATTTTGTTACTTGAATGTTGCAATTCGTTTCAAAACTTATTTACAAAACACTTCTAAATATCTGGCAATTGTTATTTGTATGTAGAAACTGAGAAGTAATTTGAATAAAATGTTTTGAGAAACAGTTAACAATTCTTTGGCTTTATTTAACAGGCAGTATTTTTTTCTTGTTTGCTAGTCTTTACAGTAGTGCACGATTTTTAAAGTGGATTATTGAGGGGTTTATTTACCAAGTCCCACAAGCACTGAAATGCAGTTTTAAATATTACTGGCGCTATTGGCCGGCTGGAGGTCACTACAGATATAATTGTCTATGTCTAAGTGTGCCTGCTTTGTTTGCCTAATAGTTGACCAAAATACATAAAATGCAATTGGACGATTTGGCAAATTGTTTTATATATAAAATGCTTAATTTTTTTTAGAAGATTACACAAGTTCTTTGATATTTTCATTAGTTAAAAGCCACTTAACCACAGCGACTGTTTTTGCCCAAAGGATTGCAACTCCGACATTAGAGTTCAATTTTATTGTTCCTTTACGTCCAGCATGTCGACACCCTACTGGATAACTCTCCCGCTCAAAATCAGTACTACAGTACAGTACTACAATACCGCTTGGAGGCAGTACTACAGCCATCTGGATAATCCTCCCGCTTGGAACCAGTAGTACAGTACAGTACAAGCATACTTTAGTTGATGCTTTTTTATTAATCAAACTATTTTCAAATAGGGCAGGTCACAACTAAAATGCATTTGAGCAAGTCACCGAACCTTTAACTGCTTCCTGGATGCTGTGGCTAGGGCTGCCTGTAAAGATGGGCACGTGTGCTCATTGCTGACCCCTAGTGTGTGCTCACTATTGTGTTGTTTCTCTGTATGGATTGGGTTAAATGCGGCAGAATAATCCCTAAGTGTATGAAGATGTAATAAAAACTAATTGTAAAACACAGTAATAAAAACTAATATTTTAATTATTAAGTGACCCACCCTGGGGGTAGATGGTAGAGAGAGGATATAGCACACTCGTATATGTCTGGGTTTGGTGGAAAAAAAAGAGAATTTTTTAATGTTAAAATGTTTTATTCTTGTCGTGCAAATGGTGTTTTTATTCTGTTTTATTCTGGACAACTCAGGCGAAACATCTTTCGATAATATACTCATTTTGTCTAGTTCACAGAGCTGTTGTTTCTTTACTCTATCTGGATTCGATTAGTCGCCCTGAGTGCTCGTTTGAATGCGTTATAGAAGCTGTCCTGCCAGCGTTATGTCACAGAACAGGATGCATTGATGGTTTCTTTATTCGGAATAATTAGGATGTATAAAGAAGCTACCCAGCACAAGAACCAATTCGATTAGGACACCTCTGTGAAAGGAGTGGAACAAGATCTATTAGCTTAGCTACAGTAGCTGGTGGCTGTTGCCCCGATAACAACACAGTCATGGTTCTGATGATGGAATCGCAATGCGAGTATTTCATGTATTTCCCCGCCGTGCCTATTTCAGACCTCTCGGACCCGGCCAGGTATCGCACCCTCCCGCGGCGGAGTCATCTTTACCTCGGGGAGACGGTGCGCTTTCTGCTGGTGCTGCGCTCCCAGACTGGAGGATCCGCATCCACCGGCGGTCGCTGCTGGAGGGAACTGGCTACATCGCTGCGTGCACTAGCGAGCGTGTGTCCCGGAGAGAGCAGGGCGCGGGGCAGATACTATGGCGGGGAAGGTGCTGACGAGGAAGAGAGCGATGAAGATGATGCACCCGGGGCAGCTAACAGCGCGGCCAGAGATTCCCACCTACACCGAGGATTTAGAGAATGCAAGCCGCTTCTCATCCACAACAACTCGGCTAACAGCGCCAGAGATTTCCGCCAAGCTTCAGTACTGCAGGTGTGTCGTATAATATACACACACGACAAAACACTACACAACAAGCTTATAAACGGCGTAAGAATAAACACAAAATATAATTTTACACCCAGTTTAGGCCTATATAGGAAAAACTATAACACCCTGTAATATAACAGACTTCATTGTGGTGTAATTACAAACTAGTGTTTGTTATGACAAAAACAAAATTCTTACTGAGAAGGTAAAACAAAACCTTTTGTCAATGTGGTGACATAAACATAGCCTGTAATAACACACAATAAAACCTTTTTGATACACCAAACCGAAATGAAACGGAACCTTGTGTAATGCTTTAAAATAAAGCACTCTGTGTTGTTATACAATAGTATTTTGTGATACCCTTGAAAAAAACCTACATAATGACATATAACCTTGTGCAAATCACCACCTAATGATAAAAGAAACGTATATCAAAATTGTCTGTGTGAGATTAAATATCGTGTTATACTATAAAACAATGCACATAACAATAAAAAAGGGGAACAAAACATTCCACAAAACAAACAGAACCTTGTCTAATGCCTTGAGGAAAAACATAAACCCGAACAGTTTGTGATGCCATCAACAGAACCCACCAATTGTGTAAACAAAATGCAGTTTTATACAATATAATACAACAAAGTTTTTTGTGGTGCCATATATGGAGCATGCAATTTCATACAATAGTATCATTCATAACGCCACTAAGCTCCATGAATAAAACATAATTTTGTGTAATGCTTTCAAACGTGGTTTAACACTATGACATATAAAAGAAATAAAATCAAGAATAGATGCTTTAAAATAGAAGTACATAAAAACCCCCACACAACCGAACCATTAACTAGAATTTTGTATAATGTTATAAATCATATTTGGTATAATGGCAACAATAATGCTGCTCCATAACACCAATTATTAATCTAATAAAAAGAATCTTTAGAAATCACTGAAATCTTTTATGAAATAGTTGTACTTTACAAGAATATGTGAACGTTTGGATATGGCTGCATATCTGACCTCAGTGCCATGAAGATTTCTCTGAGAAATATGGCACATCTGTGTGATACCTGAGGAATAACTAGGGTCATTCATAAGGTTGCCAGACATGGGTTTATAAAATGTATTGTATGAATTTGCCACTTTCATGACACCAGATTATTTAACAATGGAATTATTGTATAGGGTGTTAAGTGGAATACTGTTTTCAACAACAAACCCCAATACATTAAGTTATCCAAAAATTATCCTTTATTTTATTAAACATTATTGGTTTTTATTATTGTTTCTACTGAATTGTTGTATTAGTGTTCTAACCCCTGAGGCATTTGACTTGACTTAATTAAACTGATGAGAAATTGTCTTGGATATGTGTTGTGGTAGTATTAAAACTGTTCCATGTATTACATAAAGTACAACATTTACTGCATTTTTTTATTTGTGTTGCTGACTTAGAAATAGTAAAAGAAGTCATATACACTTAGACTTAAAGCTTAAAAAGCAGGTTTTTTTCGTGAAGAACTGAGCACAGCTTTTTTACTGTAGACTTAGCATGGTTTGGTGTTTGCTTTTCTGTCTATGTAGTCACACCCTTGTATGCAAACCTCAGCCAGGTGCAACTTGTAAGAAGCAGGGTAGTGTTTGTAATTTCTGTGTTTTGCTTCTTGTAATGTAGCTGACCTCTGCTTTGTTATGTAGTCACCTGTAGATGAGCCGGTGGTTCTTAATGAAGAAGTCATCTTCCCTCTGACTGTGTCTTTGGATAAACTTCCTGTCAGCACACTTAAAGTGAAGGTGAGAGAAGCACATCCTTGTAATTTACAGAAGCCATGCATGAATTGAATTGAGCTGTTTAAATATAGGAAAATGTACATTTAATATTAGTTTATTAAATATTATTACTTAATTATGTTGTTAATGATAGTTCTGCTTGTTACTTTTATGAACATATAGGATCATTTTGGCCAGAGTTTGTGGAACATTTTTGTGAGTTCAGGGATTGTTATAATACTAGAGCTAAAAGCTAAAGTAAATACTTTATTTAGTACACCTGTATAACATCTAATCCTAAGAGGTGAAATACACTGTTGCACAATATTGTGCATGTTTAGCTTTGTTCAATAAAAATCTTTGGGTTAGAATTGTTGTATAGGTTTTTGTGTAATAAAGATCTATTTTGTGTAATTAGATCTAGAAAAAAATATTACACATCACATTTTAAAGATAATAGTCCCATTAGAACGGAATTCTCATAGGCATAGTTATTCTTGCTAAATTTGCTGTATTTTTATGCAAGAATATGATCTATAATGTGCACATTTTTTATTGCCTGTGTCTTCTCAGATCATAGTCACAGTGTGGAAGCAAGAAGAGGAGAAGGCTGAGATCCAAGAACATGGCTACCTCAGCATTCTTCAGCAGAAGAGCCCTTGCCAAACCTTCCGTCAAGACCTTAACACCTTCAAAGCCCAGGGTGAGTTACACTGTACAAAATTCAAGTGTAAATTCTGATTGTTGACATGAAAATTAGATTCAAATTCAGGCTTTTCTTTTTTAGTCAGCACCACCCTAAACGTCCTTCCTCCACCCACTCTGAAGTGTCAGCAGATGACTGTGTCTGGCAGACACTTGACTGTTCTTAAAGGTATCTCAATAGTGTAAATGTTTGTTTATCAGGAAGTTTACAGCATAGTTTACACTTTTGGTTTCATTCATGACTGTATCACCTAATACTAATTACATTAAGTTTATCACTTTAGTATCTCCAAATCACCTGACCTGCATGTTTTGGGAGGAAACCGGTGGAGGTGGAATAATCTCACGCAGACATTGGCAAATACCATATCTAAACACATAGGACCTGGAATGCCTCACCCGGGTACTGAACCAAAGACCTTCTTGCTTTGAGGCTGCCAACTTAGCCTAAAATCACCTAAAAGGACCTGTTAAGACTTAATAAGTATTTACTATACTATTACTATTATGTACATTTACTATATTTTGTAAAAAACAAATTTTCATTTTTGAAAGGAAATGCAGCTTGTAAAAAAGTTGCATTTTAAAAGTTATATTTAAAAAGTATAAAGTATTTATAAAGTATTTTCTTTTTAATTCGTCATTTCTGTCTGGCTTTTGTCTGCTAGGCTTTTGTTCCCTTATTGGGCTATCACCTGTTTCAGCATACTAGTTTCGTACATGCCTTGTAAACAGCTTTTGTTTAGCCATAAATTAAATATTTGAAATACTAACAGAAATCCCGCCCAGTTTTTATCTAGACTGGATTTTATTCCATGTAATGTAGTGTTAAATTACTGAGTATTACTGAGTACTGAGTACTGAAGTACATATGTACATATGTAATGCTGAAAAATACATTTACCGATCATGAACTTATATTTGCATTTACATAGATCCATCATAACATTATGACTATGCAGTGTTGGTTCTTTATTTGCTGCTTCTGTGCTACAGTAGCTGAACCACACGAACCAGCTTTCTCTGTCCAAATGCACCAATCAACTTTGGCCACCCATGACATTTTATCTCTGTTTTTTACTTGGATCATTTTAGATACATACTGATGACCAGGGACACCCACAAGAGCTGACCTTAGTTTTGGAGCCATAACAATGTAGTTTTTGTCAAACTTCCTTACACTTATTGTTTCTACTTTTAAAATGAATATATTCAACCTATTAACAGCTGCCTTGATGAGATGATCAGTATAATTTCATTTATCAGTCAATTGACATCATGTTATTTCAGTTTTGTTGTATAAACTAAGGTTAAGCACTTATAATGAACTTGGTAAGTTGGTAATGTTTCAAATGTTTCTCAGCTGGGGATGTTTGTATAAAAGTTTTACCTTTAACCACATATCACCACACTGTATCTCTTCCTGTATCTGAGTTCACATCCTGTTTGTGTTTTTTAGTGTTAAACGGCAGCTCACAGGAGGATGTGTGCATCCACGATGTTCGAATCCTACCCAACTTTAATGCCTCGTATTTACCCATGATGCCCGATGGCTCTGTGCTGCTGGTTGACAATGTTTGGTATGCTATACACTTTTCTGCACGTGTCGTGCACCTGCAATAACACAGTCTGTAGTTGTGAAATTATCGTAATAAAAAAATAGTCTACTATATATGCTTGATTGTTTGTTTTAAATCGGCATAAATCAAAGTTTGGCTTCTTTTCACAGCTTAGCAATATTTGTGTTTAATTGGAGTTTATATGTCCTATATTAAAATACGTTTGAAGATAAGAAACATGTTCATATTATAAATATGCTTAAATTAAAAAGACTGTGATAGAGGGAACATACTTCTGACCTGAGACCAGAGACAAGTTACAGTGACAAGTTGCCCAGTGACCATAGACAAAGTATACAAAAGAGATCTGTGTGTGGTATGTTAAGAGTGTGTTTAAAGTTTTGCACAAATGTTAAATCAGACATTAAAACTATGTTTAACATTTTGTGAAGGGACAGCATTGGTTAGTGAACTGGTCTTGTGATCGAAAAAAGGCACCGAACTTTGCCGGGCACATGTGCTCACTTCTGCCTTTTAGTGTGTGTGATTGTGCGTTTCACTACCCAGATAGGGTAAATAAACAATTATGGAAAAGGTTCAGGTACAATTCAGAAATTGTAATGAATGTAAATCAAATTGCTATGAAATATTTATTCTTAAATATCTATTTCTTCTTTATTTAGCCATCAGTCGGGGGAGGTTGCCATGGCATCTTTCTACAGAATGGACAGTGAGTCTAGTCATCTTCCCAGCATGCTCAGTGCCCTGGAGCAGCAAAACTTTCTATTTCAGCTGCATCTAAGTGACCAGGCTGAAGATGAATCCAATGAGGTCTGAGCTATTAATGTTTTATACATACATCTGTTAAATAAATGTGTCAGTAGAAGGAAGTGAATTCTTTGTGGCTGGACACATTTGTATATTTAACCTCACCACAGTGTGCCCAAGAGAACAGGTTGCATTTTTTTCAAAACATTTTACTAGACCTAAATGTTCTTATAGGATGAAGTTAGTTTTGAGGTCTGTAGATTTGCTAAACCAGTTTAAACCAGTAAATTTTTTTAACTGATATAATCAAACAACACTTTTTGGTAGTTAGATTGGAATTGAATTGGAAAATTTTAAACTATTTATTATTTAAATTAGTATTAACATAAGAAAATCGGTCAGAAGGAAAAAAAGGCACGACATTCTATAAAGTCTTAAAACATATTCAATGTAAATCTGGTTTTATAACTGTTTGTTGCAGGGTCTTGAGGTGCCACTGGTTGCAGTCTTGCAATGGTCCACACCTAAGCTTCCATTTACCAACTCTATTTACACACACTACAGTGTGCCCAGCATCCGACTAGATCGACCTCACTTCATCATGACCGCTAGCTGCCCCAGTTCTGTTCAAGCCCACGAGCATTTCAGAGTACGCTACACACTCCTCAACAACCTGCAGGACTTTTTGGCTGTTCGTCTCGTCTGGACACCTGAGGGTAAGGAGAAAGTTTAGAGATTTATAGCCAGTATGATTGTAGATGGATGAGTTTACAATGTACAGACAGATTCCCAGAGTAACTTGATTACTGATTAAGTCATTAATAAACCAAATGCATGATTATAGCAAACTGGTTGTGGAAATTGGAAGTATAAGAGAGAGAACTGTTTTTTTTATTATTTCTCATACAAAACAGCCTGGAGCAATTGTAACTGAATACAATGTAAGTAAGAGAGAATTAATGGCTTGCTTTTGGGCCGATCATGGCAACCTCGTGGTAGAGCTTGGAGTAAAAATGTACTCTCCAGTATCTTAACCCCTGAGGAACCAGTGACCCACATTCTACTACATTACCACTTCTCAAACACAAATCAAGTTTGCTAAATGCATTTGCATATGCATTTATGGTGAGGAATAGATTTAAGGATGTACTCATGGTGGCTTGGGACTATTTGCAAAAGACCCATAAAAACTCAATGGTGGATGCAATTTGACGCAGTGGCAAATATTTTTTTCATCTGTTTCCAGTATCCTATTTGCTGTCTTCAGCAGTTAATATCATACTAAGTTAATAGTTTGTGTTTTTGTGAGAAATAACTTAAGAACATCTAATCTATGTCTTATCTGGTGTCTTTTTTACTGATGTAAGCAGAAGGACACATACATTTTAAACACTGAGTACTGAACAGTACATTACAAGCATTAACATGTTTACGAACTGAGCTAGTCAGTTTATCAAAGCAAATTTGGAAAACATATGTTATCAGCAGTTTTACCCTTGTACCCATGTACCCAAACATACACCGATTTTATTACAGAATTACATATCTAAATACAGTATGACATTATTCAAGAAGCGCTACAAAATTCAGAATTTCAGAATTCCATTTCAGTTGATGAATTTGAATTAAATCCTCCTTACCGGATGTTGTCTATCTATCTATCAATCTGTCTGTCTGTCTGTCTGTCTGTCTGTCTGTCTATCTATCTATCTATCTATTTTATCCTTCAGTCGAATTCGACCCGGGGTTACTCTGTGGACCGTTACCGATCCCCAGAGTATCTCGGCAATTACATTTTACGGGGTAGGTTGCCAGGTCTTTCCCCAACCCGGTATCTCTACAAAGATCTTGTGTGTGAATACGGGACAATTTACACATTTCCGGACTGTGGGAGGAAACCGGAGTACCCGGAGGAAACCCACGCTGACACGGGGAGAACATGCAAACTCCGTATCGAACCCGGGACTTCTTGCTGTGAGGCGACAGTACTAACCACTCAGCCACCGTGCCGCCCACCGGATGTTGTATTGAATTTGAATTGGAGTTCCAGGATATGAAATGTAATTCACTGCAATTCACAGAAATGTTTTCTCTTCACATTCTAGTGTGAATGTGTGAAATACTGTTTGGAAAATGCCAAACCAGCTCTTAGCTTTCTAAATATTTGGATTAATCTTCTATTCCACTATTCAACAATACAATTTTAATGATCTATATAGAGCATGTTATGTGTGGTGAAAAGAAGCCTATTAACTCAAATATACCGGTGTTTACAATAATATCTGCATGGTATAATCATATGTAATATAAACTTTTAATATACAATCACCTTCACCTTCTTTGAATTGCATAGAATTCCAGTTCTACTTCCTGCAATTAGAATTGCAATTCTGTTTCCTGTTTTCAATCTTAATTCAAATTTTAATGTTGGCTTTAGTGCTTAACACTGTTTCCTTACAGTAAGAAGTCCAAGGTTTGATTTATAAGCACCACAGCACCTCTGGAAAACATGGCTTAATGGTCAAGGTATTGCGATAGAGACCAGAAGGTTGCCATGTCAAGTCCCGCTTTCGACAAGATGTCAGTGTTGGGCTTCTGGTTTCATAACCCTTAATCACTCAAAATGGTGTTCCAATGTCAAATATGTTGGATAAAGGTCTCTGCTAAATGCTATCAATATGATGTCAAATATAAGGGGCTTTCTGTCTGGAGTTAGCATGTTTTCCCCTTGCCCGGGTATTCCAGTTTTTTCCAACAGTCTAAAGACATGCTGTCAGGTTAATTGGAGATTCTGCAGTCCTGTGTGTGTTTGTGTGTGGATGTGTCACGTCTCCGTACCTTGCAGAATGGCGACCTGTTTAGGTGTTAAATCTGTTTGCCCAGTGTGTGTCCCTCTGTGAATCTAAATAGGATGAAGTGGATACTTCATTTGTATATTTCAGTAGATTAAGTGCAAAAAAAAGTTCTGCACTTTGCGCATGCACCTTTATTAGTTGCACAATCCTAAGTTCAGTGAAATATTACTTCCTCTGTTTAGTCGTAAGTGTTGTAGTTGTGTATTTAATTGTTTACGGTGTATGTTTTCTGTGTTTACTTACAGCTCGGGGACAGAAGGAAGATCCTGCAGTGAGCGCAGTCGTTTGCCATTCTCCTCTTAGTAATCTTGGTTTCTGTCGGAAAGGCAGCACGATTTCTGTATCTGTGGCTTTTCAGATTCTCAAAGCAGGTCTTTTTGAGGTAATTATGTGTGTTCAAAACATATTATTAATTAACTTTTAACCGTACGTGATGGCATACCTGTTACAGTACTGTGGCTCAGTCAGCTCTGCACTCGCTGTGTTCTCAATGTTCTTTTGTGTGTAAGAATAATGTCTGCTGGTTGATGAGTGCAAGCACTTATATATAAGATACTATTTACTTTTATATAAGATACAATAAATATACTGATTACAAATGAGCCCTTTTCACGTCTACATTATACCTACATTATGCATGCAAAACAATTTAAATTCAATGGACGAGAGAGTTCAGAAACACCTTTGAACAAGGGGTCCTATGTGCAAATGTAACATCACCTAGAATAAAGTTTTGACTTGAAAACTGTTTGATTTCAGTGTTTTTTTAAACACACTGTTATCATTGGCTGTTTGTTCAAAAACCATATAATTGTATTTTATTAGTTGATGACTGGAAAATTACAATGACTGCAATTCATATATGTAATTTTGGAAAATCTGAGAAAATATTATTTACATAATAGTTTGGAACATAGTGTATGACCTCAATAGAGCAAAACATGATGTCCACCCTAACATAGCAAAATAATAATGACCACCTGTATCAAGCAAAATATTGTGACCACTCAACGGAGCAAGACATTATGACTACACCAACTGAGCAAAACATTATGACCACCACGGAGCTCTATTGCTTTTGTACTTATTATTATTATTACTAGGGGTTTAAGCAATACAGTGTGTAGAGTCCTATTGTTTTGTACAGATTTATATTATTAGGTTTATTATATATTATATTATTTTTATAATATTTTTATAAAACGATGGGCAGATTAAACCGTAAGGCCTACAGGCATCATCTGGTCGTAAACCATTCTGCTACTCAGGTGCTCAGCAATAAGTAATATGTTACTACATTTAAGCAACTGGAGTAGTTACAACTAGTTAAAACCTAACTTTCATTATTTTCATACATTTTCTTCCAGCTAAGTCAGCACATGAAACTGAAGCTGCAGTTCTCTGCATCTGTTTCGAACCCTCCACCTGAAGCACGTCCTCTTTCCCGTAAGAACAGCCCATCCAGTCCTGTCGTCCGGGACATTCTGGACAGACACCAAGCTAGTCTGAGTTTGGGAAGGTCACAGTCCTTCTCTCATCAGCAACCCTCTAAATCCCACCTTACCAGGTAATGACAATAAACAAAATATAACAATGTTACAATTAGTTAGTTAGTTAGATAAGTAATTATAGTTAATAGTTACTTCTCCCAAAAAGTTAGTAACCGTGTTTATATCATAAAAACCGTAACTGTTGCTGGCTAAATTTTTGGGATTTGGGACTAAATTTGTGTCAGCATATTCCACTTGGTTTTATTGTTAACGGCCATTTTATATATTTTATAATGTTAGTGTTCTCCTAACTACCGAAAACAAATGTATTCTTCCAGCTTTCTCTGTAAAAAGCTAAAACTGAAAATTAATTCACTAAGCAGCTTATACTTTTACAGGCAATCAGAAGATAGATTTACAGCCACATCATTTGTTCACTAAAGTTTTCTAAATAGATAAAGAAATTAAATAAATATTTCATCTCTTTTTTTTAACTTAAAACTAATGATCATGAAAATGCTAGGAGTTAAAATGTTCTGTTTATTATATGACTTCATTTTTGTTCATCTGATTGCAGGACAGGCAGTGTTATGGAGCGGCGTGCTATCACTCCACCTGTTGGTTCACCTGTTGGTCGGCCACTCTACCTCCCACCTGAGCGAAGTATTCTGTCGCTTGATAAGATTGCCAAGCGCGAGTGCAAAGTGCTAGTTCTTAATTCACACAGCTAAGAATACAAAAACACACTCACTCATCCTGATTCACACACATACACACAGACAGAGCCACATACAGTGTACAATAGGATCGGGTACAATTACTTTTAGTAATTACATTGATATAACAGTTGTGGTAAGTTAAAATATTTATTTTGAAATGTAAAATAGTTAACGTTATTGGTTATGTAACAAACACTGGGTGTTTAAGTTTAGTACAAGATCAGTTTTTGTTGTTGTTCCTACACACTTTGTTTACATGCTGTGTTCCATTACAGCAATTGTTTTAGCGCAGTTTTGATTCATTTCTGATTCGAGGGTAGAAAGACGACGTAACATGGTAGATAGATCTGATTTGGGGTAAAAATGATTTTTTTGGAGCTTTACTGACTGAAACCTTGTCAGTATTGACTGACGATACTTTGTATTACTGACTTCTACCAGTGGTTATTTTTTAATTCTTGAATGTAAAAGAATGGTATTTATTTATTACAGCGTACTCATACAGGTGTAATAACTACACTGATGCCTTCTGATTATAGAACAATCCCTTATGTTCTTTTTTATTTTTGTCAAATCGTTTCTTTTTAGTTCATGTTTATAACATATATTTAAATATAAGAAATACATACAAAACACATTTTAATGTCCAGACCTTAAATCTGCTACTGAGTCATATCATTTCAGCCAGGAGTTGTTGAATCACCATTTGATTTTTCGTAAAATTCAGTGATCGATGACAACAGATGCTCAATTTACACCATTGTGAGTTACCCTGAAACTACTGAGTATGTTTTAATGTAGGGAAACGTTCTATCTTAATAGTTCTGCTTTGTCTCCAGTGCTCTGGAAAGGTTTTTAGTAGAGTTTCAGTAGAGTTTATCAAGACTAATGGAAAACCATTGCAGGTGCTTCCTTGTGACACTGATCGAGAAAACGCCGATGGCAAAATGTGGCTACTTTGAAGAATTTAAAATGTATTCTGTAAAAATATAAACTGTTTAAAAAAAACATATGTCCTAACATTTGACTCTTTTTATAAACATGTTTATATAGTTATAATTTACTTTTCATTTAGTCTGAATGTCTGAACCCAACTGAACAATTTTTATTTATCTTATTTAAGAATGTTTACTGGCTATACTCCTGCTGAAACTGGAGGTTATCCAGACCTCATCATCAGGGAGTTGAGCGCACATTTTTCTAGAATGTGTAGCTGTAGCATAACATTCCAGAGCACTGGATCTATAAAAAGCGTATCATTTTAATATCGTGTATGAATGTCATTTCATTATTTCCTTTGCAACTAGTCTTACACGGGCTGTTTTTTAACCAACCTAAACCGACACACCAAATTCTGGTTACTTTGAAGTATATTGTCATCATATTGTTTGCTTTCTATCTAATGTCTTCACACCACACTTTAGATGGAACGTTTTTATTATGTGCAGCTTGTTTACCATGGAAGCGATATCTCTTAAGCTGTGTACAAACATTTATAGTGCTAAGACTGCTTTCAGGGGCAGTTTGGAACTTGTTCATAAATTTAGCAACCAAAGTACAGATGGCTCCCAGATGTTAATGCTCCAGCACTTAACATTCCTAATCTGAAGATGTTGGCCACTTCACGACTAGGCATTTGTTGCTCCTAGAAATGACCACATGTTGGTTTTTGTGAATGTAAATGTAAGTTATAATACACAATGAACAGTCGTCTTGATAAAATGGGTGCCTATGTTATTGTGCTCCTGGCAATGGAGTGTATAACAGCTTGTTCTTGAGTGCTTGTTTGTTTTATTGTAATATGAAGTAAATTAGTGTAATTTGCACTCCAATGTTCATTCCAGGTTTTATGTTTATATACTATTCAGCTTGTGCAGTGTTTTTTATAGAGTAACTGCTCAGTCAAGCCACAAGCAAACTGACAACGGTCTTGCATGTGGGCTTTGTGTCGGATGACTGGCATTTATTAGCCATTTCAGGGCTGTAACTAAAGTCCTCTGTCTCAAACAGCAGAACAAACCTCATGTCTTCATTAACAAGACTATCGTACTTGCACTTTGTATTTGTTTCTACAGACACCGAGGATGGCTCAGCTTGTAGTTTCCTAATATTACTTGACAATTCCATTACAATTCCTTGCCTCCAGTGCTATCATATCGATCTGCGTATTGATGCTGTACAATCCTTTAGGGTGCAGATGTATTGATAATCGAATAGCGACCTCACAACAGACACAACATTGGAATCGGTTCAAAATTGATTCCCGAATGTTCACCAATTACCAGCCATGCTTGTTTAGAATCTCCTACAGTTATCAGGGGTCATGTTTCTGGGAGTATGACCTCAAATTATACTAATAATTATTGTAATTATTACTATAAACATTATACTACTTCCTATGTGAAATTCTAATGGTCTTATTATTTCAGTCGGGCTATTTCTGTCACTCGTGTTTTAACTGAAGTTTTAAATCAGCATTGCAAATATTAACTTGTAACTGAATCCAACTTCACTGTTTTATAAAATTTGCTTTATTATTCTTTACCATGTTTGCTGTGTTGGATAAAAGGTTGTTTTTGCTTTGTTTATTTTTATTTATTAAAATGATAGTACTTAGGCAAGATTTCTCCAGTGAGTTTAGCATAATTGATGTTACTTTATAGTCAAGCACAAACGTTTACATACATGTGCAGCAGCAAATTTGGGATGTACTTGTAACTTGGAGAATGATGGATTCTGTGGAAACTAGGGTGGCACCCTATCTCAAAATGGTCTGGAATTCAATCCTCACACAGGAACCTTGAGTGGGTTTTCTCTGCAGATTCGAATTTGCTCCCACAGTCAAGCTGCTCACATACAGCCACGATTAATTAGACACATGACACTCTCCTATAAATGTGTAGCCACTAGGGTGTATAAACAAGTGCATTGCTGTGCTGGTCCCATGCCCAGTTATCTGGCATCTGGTGTTAAACCAATGCCAAAACTATGATGCGGGTCATGATATGCCTAACGAGCCATCAAAAGAAACAGAAGTGCAAGCCATCTCATAATATAGCAGTTACTCTAATAACTGTTAATAATGATGATACATTAATGATTCATTCATATTTAACGTAAATGCATCCAAATTGTAGACTTTTGCACACGACTATAAGTAGCGATTATTATGTCACGTCATTTTTTGTTCTTGAATCAGAGCAACAAAACTGGGTTCATATGATCAAATTGAATTATTGATCAATTGTTTAAATTCATCAAAGCACTTTACGTGTCTAACTTATTTTGTTATGTGGTTTGTACTTTTTGGTTGTCAACCCTGTTATTTATAGTGTTGAAGTCACAAAATGTGTAGTTTGTAGAACTGTGACATTCTTAAATCATTGTGGTACTGATCCTGATGACTGAATAAACTGATTTGGATGGTTGTGTGATTAACTTTCTTTTGGAAAAAAAACCCTTATAATTTGTGTATAATTTGTTGTTTAATTTTTGTTGGCTAGACAGATATTTCATTGTTTGAAGCTTCACTAACACAGTCAAGATTACAAAAATAAGTTACTAAATGTTAATAAACAGATATATTCACAATTAAAATGGTTCTAAGGCCAAGAACTAGAGCAAACATTTAATAAATATAAAAGAACTTTAGAATTTTGATGTTCTTAACACCGAACTGTCTGAATTCTTCTTGCGGTCATCCAGATTTTTACAGGAGTGATCTGTCATGAGATATAAGCATTATTAATGACATAATCACACATCGTTTACAGATGGGTAAAAGTATGTTCTCTGAAACACATACTCGTACCTTTTCCTTTCATTTGCAAGCTGTTAAAGCTAGATGCATCATAACTATTTTTCCTTTTTCTGAGAAGAGAAATGTGTTTTAGAATATTATCTCTTACAACAACATATTAAATGTGACCTAATGGTCATTGGCATTATATTGAGTTAGAAAACTAAGTTGATCAAAGTTTACCTTGATTTCTTGCAGATACACACAATTGTAGTGATGATGATAATGATGGCTAGTGGTACTAAAACTCCAATCAGAATAATAGTTGACTGATCTGTTAAAACAATATCACAACAGAAATATAATTTCTTTCACGATTTCAGCTTTCTGAAAGAATATGTAAAATAATCGATCCTGAAGACACTCTTATTTGAAAAAGAGACTTATTCTTACCTAGACCTTTTTTCTCACAATGAATTCCCTTAAAGCCGTTCGGACATATGCAGGAGTAACTGTTGTTTGTTGCTTCAACACAAGTACCACCATTCTGGCATGGTGAACTTGAGCATGGGCTAACTGTAAAACAAAACACACTCATCATTAGGAATTAATGTCTAGATATAATTAAGAAATATATAATGAAATTGCAAAACAAACACTACTCTATTTTATCTGTGTTAATTAAAGCACTTACGATCTAAGCAGTCTCGTTTAGTGTCATAGATGGTACAGACTTGTTTATCTGTGCAGCCTTTAGCTTGACAAACAGCACCAGTCGAGGTACATTCACAACTCTGAGCACAGTCTTCTGTCACAAACGTCTCCTTTAACTGTGTACATGTAAAGAAAGAAAGCAAAACACATTTACTTGTACTTCAGTTCCACTAAACTCAGTTATGTAATCGTAAATAGACACTTACGCTGTAGTAGCGGCCCAAATATGTGCATCCACACTCGCTGAAAGGAACACAGATGTCTCCACTCAAAGTAAATCCAGGATTGCACTGACAACCTTCTAAACATGTCGTCTGCTCACATTCGGAAGGCGCTGACAAGTCTGCACATGAGGCCGGACAGGCAGTCATACAGGGAGTGTAGCCGCTGTTAGCACCACATGGTAATGCTAAACAACAAGAAAAAAATGCCACAACCATATGTTTAGAAGTTAGTAAAAAGAAATTTTTACATGTAATATAATCTTAAAGTCTGCTAAGTGCTAAGTAGTCATTATGGTTTAAAGAAAGATCCATTTAGTATCTTTTAAAATCTCTAATTCATACATTTTCTGTCGAAAATGGTCGCATATATTTGAGTAAGTTTGACAAGGGCTTGCAGCTCTGCATTGGTAAGTTGCTACAAAAACTGGCCCTCGGAAAGCATAGTGGTAAACTGGCCAATGGGGGGGTGGGGGCCAATGCTGGCATTGGTCTCATCTATACAACAGCCTACTGCAGCTAAAATGCTGATTCTGACTGAAAGGTGTTAGAAAGTGCAGTGCAGCAAAAAAGGAATCAACACAATATTAGAAAGGTAGTCACAGTGTTATTTAGTGTAGGTGTGTACATTTGGTGGCAAGAAAGTCAAATGTTTGAAAACTCCAGCAATGTTGCTGTACTGTGGAAAAGCACAAAACTTCAAGTGTTTATGTGGGCGTGTGTGGGGGACGTACAACAGTCCAGTTGTGTTCTCCAGGGGCCTAACGATACACCCTGTTCCTGACAGGCTATGGCATAAACAGCATAGTTCTGACAGCGCAGCGTGGGATTGCTCTGCTCTGCACACAGGTCGAATACACAGTCCCTGCAAAATAAACACACATACACAAGAACAAACTGTCAGAGAACTTTATGCTCTCTGGTGTTTGTAAAAGACTGGGATATTTCCACCGTATCATACTCCTAATGCTTCTGAGGCTTCATACTGACAGAGTTTATTATATTAGTGTGAGATACTATACTTACTCCTGGAACACATCAGCAGGAATAATGGCATGACAAGCAGCAAAGGGTCCGCTAGGGTCACTCAAAGCTCCACACTGTTTTGTACCATTCAGCTCTGCCAATTGTTCATCTGAGCAGTCAACAGTCTCAAAGCCCGAGTCTATTTCCTCTTTCACATCCCTCCTGTGAAACAGAATGAATTACATTTCTGCAAGTGTGTGCTCAAAACAAATTTGTAGTGTATTTGTAACTGTACTGAGAATGACCAGACATGGGTTTGATGTTATAGAAACATGTCTTTTGTTGTTGCAGATGCTCTTCTGCTTAAAGTGGTTTCAAGCAGTGATTTATACAGTTATTGTATCATTTCCCTTAAATCAAAGCAGTTTGACCAAAATGGCATGTATATCATATGTATATCATCTGTTAATTGATACAGTTTAACTGTAATGTAACAAATGTAATGTAGTGTAAAGTTATACTGTAATGTAACAAGTAAACTGTGGTACAGGGTTTTCCGATCTTGATTTAGTTATTTATTAGGACACTCTTGGTAATTTTAACACCCTACACAATGTGCATTGTGATGGTCACTGCTATCTTACACTCAGCCAACATTCTTTTCACACCTCCCACCTAGATGGTTTTATTAGCAACAGTGCTTGAGATTATACCTGCACCGATGGACATCTGTTTATTTACATTTCTGGCGTATTGCAATCATTTGCAGGTTTTTGGACTGATGGAGAAAAAAGGAGCGTCTGGAGTTAGCACACCACCCCACCTGGGGATCAAACCCAAGACTTTCACTGTGCCACCCCGTCTGATTTAAAGAAAATTTAGTGACCTTTTTTATTTTGCATTTATTTATTGCTTTTAATATAATTACATTGGTTAAATCTTGGACTGTTTGAGGAAGGCATAATCTTATCCAAACCAAATGTATAACCTGTAAAACTCCCTACTTTTGTACCAAATAATATTTAATGAATAATACTTAATTGTTGTAGATTTTCACATTCAAATAAAAAAAAACTTAAAAGAAATAATTCTTTAGACAAGCATTGATGTTGGTAAAGAAATCTTACCACTGTCAACTCTAACCTGCTGTCCTGAATTGGTTGTGAGAAAGTTTAAAAGTTAATAAAATTGAATTTATTAAACATGTCTAGCTGTAATGTAAGCATTTAAAAGTAGAAATTAAAATTACAACAGGTTTCTACATAATTTTAACCTTACTGCTTATGAGTTCTGGAAATCCTGAAACCCCTCTGGCAAACGTGTGTCTTACAAGCATAAACGTTTTTAATGACATCTCCAAAGACCGTGTAACATGAATACTCAACCCCTCGGGTGTCGGGTGTGTTCGCCAGGTGAAAACATCTGTGACTAATTACCTGTCTGGAAAGTGTTCGACTCACCTGTGCAGGTGGTTAAGTTGGGGCAAGACTGAAGTTTGGAACTCCGCCACCTGTCTGTCAGTCACTCTCCAGCTGTCTCCAAAATCATTGAGGTTACGGACGACAGTGCCATCGGGCTTAACATACTCATTGTTGGATCTATCATCATAGTTTCCACAGAGGCCACGAACATGTGTCTTGTAGGTGCTTGGCAAAATAATCTCTGTTCAAGAAGAAAGCGGTTAATACACACACTGCTAATACGGACATTGCTAAATTGTGTTGTTTTTATGTGTACGTGTGTGCCTGGGTGGAGAAGTGCATCAAATATTGTACTTAAATAAAAGTACTCTTACTTAAAAGTAAACTTATTAGTCTTAAAATGTACTCAAGATAAAAGTAACAATGTAAGTATATGTACGTGTAAGTTATAATGTCCTCAGTTACTTTGTTACCATTACTTTTTAAATCAATAAATATATTTGGCACTTGTATTATTGCTAGGAAAGTAATGGATAGCATTAATTGAATAGCAATAAATACTTTTAAACCATCAGTAAAACTTTCAGCCTGTCATTTATAGGGGAAGGCAACAAGGTGCGAGTAAGGTGTTATTTAGCACAGAGCATCTCATTTTCGGACCCAATAACCCAGTGCTTCATGACTGGTGGCTCGCGACCCCAAGGTGTTTTTTCCATGGGTCATTATATCTTTGCAATAATACAAAAAGAGCCGAATCTTATTTTTGTTAAAACAGTAAAAGTAACAAAGTAACTGAGTTCATTTTAATTTACTTTTACACTTTAAAAAATATTTCACCACACTGCACTTGTGACTTCATCAAATGTTTTTTTAATCAGTAACAAATTCGATGTGAATTACAGTTAGGACAAAACATACTTAAGTAAAGGATTTTCTTAATTACACAAAAAACGATACTAAATTACAGCAATGTCAGTAAACATTAACACTTACCGCCGGCCATGTTGCCATCAAAGCGCACAGTGAGGCCAAAGTCGGTTGTGAGCTGAAGATAGCGAGAGCTCAGGGTGATTTTTATACCCTCTGTAGGACTCAAAGGAGGAGCCACTCGTTCACCATTAACCTGAACATAAATAACACATGTAAGTTATTTTTAACACAACTAATTGTTGCATTATTATAAATGAAAATCAGGTGTCCCTTTTGTTCATAGACTAAATGATCTTGATGTTCTTACCAGCAATCCTTTTTTCTGTAGCATGTGAACACTGATACCATAAACATCCACATACATCTCATGAAGGAAGGAGATGCGGTTGTTGCCACCTCTGCGAGCATTTTTACCCCTCACAGTAAGAGGTGTCAGAAAACTGGGTAGATCGTGGTCCTTGGTTAGCATGTATGTGTATGGACCCTGGTAGTGGTGGTTGAATTTGTCAAAGGTTCGGTAATGTGGATCCCCAGAAATTGTGCACTTGTCAAAACCTTGAAATTAAAACATAAAAACATTTACGTATTATATTACATAATGTGTTATGGAAGAATTATCAATCATTTATTTAGCCATGTTATTTAAGTGACTGTGTATGTAAACGTCAAACAGAAAGTAGGGATATACTAAACAAGCTCTAAGCCACATGACCACTTCATTTTTAAACCTCAGAGATTAGTTTGGTATGATATGCTAATGATTGTTAAAATGGAATCACACTATTAAAACAACTTTCTAAATCTTTCACCAAAAAGATTGTAGCTGCATATTTACCTGGTACTTTCTGCCAACCCCCCTCTGTTACCCATAAAGCATGACCGAATGCATAGCGGCCCAGTCCATTCCAAAAGTATGGGGATTAAATTTTTTTGGTTTCAAACTCGAGGCAAGACTTTTCAGAGAAGTTTGGCTTGTGGCAATTTGTGCTCATTCAGTAAAAAAACATTTATATGAATAGCTACAAAGCCTGGCTTCATTCCAAATATGTTCGATGGAGTTGAGGTCAAAGGTCTATGCAAGTCACTGAAGTAGCTTAACTCTAACTAATGAAACGGTGTCTTTATGGTTCTTACTTTGAGTCAGGTTGGAACAAGAATAAACCTTCCTAAAACGATCCCTCAACATTGTTTTACCACATACAACTTTTGCTAAGGTTAGTTTTGAATTTCAATTGCTATATTAGCTTGCAACAGACAGATAGACAGTGCATGATCTTTTCCCTGCTTTGGCCTCCCTGCCTTGCTTGACTCGTCATGACCAAGACTATAATGATGTTGAAAATGTAATGCAGCTGATATAACCAAAATTAAATAACAATAAGAAGGTTCTTCATTGTAGGGACTTACGTTCAGGTTTGCAATAACGCTCGCCGACTTTGTCCACCGCACAGATTGAGCTGGAGCTGCACTGGTAGTTCTTGCAGGATAACACTCCTCCTAAACTGCATGTGCACTTCTGCTCACAGTGGTCATTCACCCAGGAGTCTCCAACCTGCAACATACCAGAATGTGTCCATCACTGTTTGTCAATTAATAAAAAGGAACCCAATACTATTGAACCCTGGGTCGTTCTTAGTAATGCTTTGATTTGATTGAGAAAGCTGTAAGGTCACACTACTGATATTGGTAAAAAAAAAACCTCGAACAAATGTTCCAGTTCATTCCAAAGCTCTAGCACAAGTCATGGCTTTGGCTCAGGTAATTGGAATTTCTTGCTGATGAAAGTAAAATGATTTGCAAAATTTCAAATATTAGTGTGAATAAATAATCAAAATCCAGGTTTTAATAAAAACAATATGATTAGCTGTTTCTGATAAAAAAAATAAGATTTTTAAAATATGAAACACAAGAATGCATATATTTACTGCTGACATATATTATGACAGTAAATGACACCGATTATAGAGCTGACAAAAGAGTTGATATGTTTTCTTTACTTACTTCATGGTATTCTTTATTGTTGTCTAAACACCCACAGCTGGAGAATGGTACACACTTGTCATCACTGAGCACAAAGCCTGCATTGCATTGGCAGCCTTCAACACAAGTATTTGGTGGAAGTGGGCAGAAGATTGGGAAGAGATCAGCACAGGTGGGTGGGCACGGGGGTGTACATTCAGAAAAGTGGCTGTTGGGTGGGCATGGGAGAGCTGAGAATGTGAAAAATGCAAACATTTAGCTATCTTTGTTAAATATCAGCATTGACGCCTTCCTAATACAACATTATTATTTAGTGCATAAATGCATTTAGTGCATTTTAATGCATAAATGCATTAAAAATTACAAAGTGCATAACCAAATCGACAGGATATACTCACGACAGAAGGTAGAGTTTCTCCATGAAATGGTGATACCAGCGCTTTGACAGGCCTGTGCATAGGCCTCCACGTTGTTACACAGTGTTGACTGCATGCCATCATACTCGCACATGTCATAGATACAGTTCCCCAAGAAAGCCTCAGGAGAAATGAGCGAATGGCAGGGCTTGAAGCGATCTGACAGAATGATGCTGGCACACTGGGCCGTGACGACCTCCTCTTCCTCTGCTGTGCAGTTGGGGTGGATGTCTGGGCGTGTGTCTGGCTGGCATCTTTGGTAACAGAAATATAGAATATAATCACACCTTCATGTTTTACAACTTATATTACATCTTATTATTAAGGTCATGATGGGTCTGATTTTCCGTGAACCACTGGGTGCAACATGCTAATCTGCCATAGTCATCCCCTTTCAGACTTTTTCAGACAGATTTTATTTTTCATTTTTATAGGTTTTTTTCTTATTTTTATATTTATATTTGAAATAACACTCACACAGCAGCTTTACGGAGTTTAGGACCACCAGACCAGATGGCAAGTGGCAAGAGAAACCCGTGACAAATACAGTAAAACAAGGACATTCATGTCTTTAAATTGATTTAAACCATTTAAAGCATTTCATCAAATTTAGTGAGGATGTAAAAAGAATGAAATCCTAATCATTTTAGTAAGTGTCTAATGCAGTATATACAGTATGTGTGTCGTAGTTCTAAGGGAATATGTCAAACACTTACCCTGGATCACTGTCACCTTGTGCCTTCCAGCTGTTGCCCAACTCAATGACATCTTTAGCTGGTTTGCCGTTTGGCATCAAGTTGTCATCGCTGGGTTTCCCATTGTAATTGCCACACATACCACACACCTACCAACAGCATAAGGTACAAAAGAAACAATTATAGTTAATATATCATAAAGTCCCATCATGACTGGATATTAAACAGCTATTGAGCTATATTTCAGTGCAATGTCATCACCTTGTTGAAGTAATCTCCAGGTACAGTGATCTGTACATGATGTACACCATCAAACTGAATGATCAAGCCAAAGTCAGTGGACACCACAATGTTGACTCCACTGGTGAAGACCTGTGCTCTCGCTTTGGTGATGTCCATGGGGGTTCGAATCCTCAGTCCATCAAGCTAGAGGAAACAAACATGTACAATACAAAATGTTTTTAAAGAATCAATGTGGACATAGATAAGACATTTCTGTCCAGCAAGATTTTTTTTGCAAAAAATTTGCATTCCACACCTACCACACACACACAAAGACACATACACACCACACACACACACACACACACACACACACACACACACACACACACACACACACACACATACAAACACGCACACACAAACACATATCTCACCATTAATCTCTTGCTCTTGGAAAGTGTGATGTTCCCTCCAGGCAGGTAGACTGTGACAGATCGAACATAGGAAGCTTCAGGCTGACCACGATCTTCATTTTTGGCCACAATGGTAAAAGGGGTCACCATAGAGCTGTTGCATACGTCCACCAATGTGTAAGTGCATGTGCCCATGTAGGTGTGCATGACGCCGTCGAAGGTGTAGTAATGAGGATCGCCAGCTATGTGGCAAATTCCAAAGCCTATACAAAGAGATAAATAAATACAGGTTTGTCTTTCTAGCTGTATAATATAATGAAAATAGTGTTGTGTAGTGAATCTGTCCTCATCTTAAGATCACTGAACATCTGTACACATTACTGTACACATTAAAAGTGTGCGTATGTAACTGTAAATTGAATAACTGAATGTAATAACTGTGAAATGTGATTCAAATGTTGTTCTTGTTTAACTTTAGCATTACATTTCTCAGGTGCTTATATATATTTTTTCAATTTGGTATAACATTACAAAGAAAATTTTTATATGGCTTTACATCAAACATACAGTTTTTTCTTTAATTGAATAAATGTGTTTTATGAGATAAAAAGTGTCTACCTGTATCCACACAACCTAGCTGGCCTTCGTGAATTTTGCACTCCTGTGCAGGGCTACACCGCCATGCCTCACATGTTACGTTGTTGAAAGGATGGCACACACAGCGTTCAGAGCAGTCGTCTTTGGTAAACCAGCTTTCTCCAACCTAAATAGCACACACATGCAGACGCTTGCAGAAAGTGTATACAATTACAACCTATTTAATTTAAAAAGTGTACCACTAGTAAATGGACTGGAACCATATATACTATACAATATATAACAACACACCATTAGCACTTATGAACTCTCACATACCGGTCTGTAGTTGCTGTTTTTATCAGTACATCCACACTGACTAAAGGGTACACATTTGTCACCACTGAGAATCAGTCCTTCATCACACACACATCCTTCTACACATGGTTCTGTACATGTACCAGATGCACCTGGGTCCTGACAGCTAGCTGGACATGCAGAGCTACAGTGTTCATAGTGACTGTTTGTAGGACACTTCATGGCTAAACACCAGAGAGAAAGAGCAAATGTGATTAAATGTATGTTCAATCTATTAAAACAGAAAAAACTAAACTAAATGCTATTTACTTAAATTCTTACAATCCAAATAGTCAAAATCAATAATTCTGGAAATAACACACAATGACTAACTTCCACAAACTTCATGGCTACCACATAGCTATAGAATTATAAAAACTTACGACAGAACGTGTTGTTTCTCCAGTTGACTGGAACCCCAGCTAAGGCACACAGGTCAGCATAGCTTTCAATAGCCTGGCAGAGTGCCACTGCAGACCCATCTGTGCCACATTGGTCAAACACACAATTCTCAAAGTATGGGTTGGGTGGCACAACTGCATGACATTTTTGGAAGATTCCTAAAGAGACGGAAAAATGCGTTTGAAAAGACATTATATGAAGAGCTCTAGTCACAGAACAATTATTGGCATGGTTTATAATCACAATCTTTCTTTAGTGATATTCAGGGTCACAGTGGGACAAACTGAACGAATACACTAAACACCTGAACAGTCAAAAGGCAAACAAACAAACAAACAAACACACACACACACACACACACACACACACACACAGGGCAATTTAAGTGTCTCCAATTAACCCGACTTCATGTCTTTGTACTGTAGAAAGAAACTGGAGTACTCTGATGAAACCCACAGATCACCTAACCTGAAAACATTTGGTATTGTGTAAACCACTAAACTACTGTGCCTCATACATTCTGGCCACTTGTACTAATTATACAATTTGTAAGGTTTCTTTGTCCAGACAAAATAGATTTGTATAGACAAGCAGCAGACAACTCGAATTAGACCTAATATAAGGCTGGACATTAATTGTATATGGAATTTTATGTTTTATTACCATTAGGGTCAGTGATCATTCCACAACTAGTCGGTTTCACAGCTTCAATCTCAACATCTTTCTTGCATTCGATATCTCCACCTCCATGAGTACAACTGACAAAAAGACAGAAAACATTTCAACACGTAAAAAAACATTACACAAATTATTTCTACCCCTAGGATATTTCTTGACATTATTACACGATAGATGTTCTTTGATTAGTACACATGTTCCAACATCTATTACTGTTTCAATAAATTTTACATGTTATTACTCGTAAGGCAATATACGTACTCTGGTCTGTCATCAGGCACCTGCCAACTTTCTCCAAGCTCATTGGTGCTGTCTGTAGGCTTGCCGTTTGACATAATGTTGTCGTCACTTGGGTTGGCGTTGAAATTTCCTTTTATAATAATGTAAAATTTATAATTTAGATCATTTTCTGACCCCTTTTAATTTTCTTTATTATCATTATCGAAAACAGCTCTTACCACACATTCCACACAACAAGTTTTTGTAGGAAGCAGGAATGCTGACATCAGCATGGTGATTACCATCGAAGCGGACACGTAAGCCAAAGTTTGTCTCCAGCACAACAAACTTGCCACTGAGGAAGATCTTAACATCAGTCATTAAAATGATTGGCAATGTCAGCTGAACACCATTTACCTGCAAAAGAAAAGTTAGGCTCATTTAGATACAAAGACATGATTAAAAGCTTGTTTTTTAGATCCTAATACAAAACCATCATATTCTAAAATATGTCATTGATATTGTTGGCCAATTGGATTTTCACATAGATCCATATCATGTCTGGAAATGTTGACGCCCCCACTTGCTTAGGCTTCTGAACCAGTCCCCAGAGATCTCAATTCAGAGTGGCAGCAGCTCACCTTCTGTCCCTTAAACAGTACCTTCTAAGAGTTTACAGGTATATGTATCTATTAACAGTCAGGCTGTATAACTTCCTCCCTGAATCTCAGTGGTTAGTGGTAAAGTGCTGTTTAAATTAGGTTTTTTGTGCAATAAATACACTTTGATATGCAGCATTCACAAATTGTAGCTATGTAGTTACCGGGGTAAGTTATGACATAAAGAGTATATAAATTCAGCTCTTAAATGATGTCTTTTACCTGGACTTTTCGACCTTTATCCAGGATAATTTTCATCCCATAAACAGTGACGATAACTGATTTTACATATGACACTTTCTTGTTACTTCCCCTGTGTTCATTCTGAGTGTCAACAGTAAAGTATGGCATGCCATAGTTCTCCTTGCAAGGTTTGGTGAGGGTGTACGAGCAAGCTCCCATAAAGTGATGAGCCTTATTATCGAAGGAAGTGTAGTGAGGGTCACCAGACACAGAGCAAATTCCAGGACCTTCAATCTCTGCCAAATGAACAAACTTAGATTAAATGAAGTTTATTTACACCGTCACAAAGTGTATAATAAATTTGCACTTTAGCTCTACCATTAGGTTTACAAATGTATTCTCCGTCCTGCAGCTGACAAGTCTCTGTTGGTAAGCAGCTAGAGTTGTTGCATTGGATAATGTTTTCACCTAGACACATACACTGCTGCTTACAGTCCTCCAGATACCAGCTCTCATTTACCTAGAATATGGGAGAATACATACTCCGTTTAATAAAATGATCTGATTACATTCTATTACTAATATGATAAATGAATTCAATCAAAATATACAAAAATGTGCTATTACAATGGAGACCAAAAATGAATAGAACGATTTTTTTTTATAAAAAGTATGACACTCACAGGGTAGTAAGTTCCTTCCGGGTCCACGCAGCCACAGTCTTTCAGAGGTACACACTTGTCATCACTCAGGACAAAGCCTGGGTCACACTTACATCCCTCTACACACTTCTCTCCACAGCCAGGTGGTCCACTCACACCTACACATGTTTCTGGACATGAACTCACACACATGGAGTAGTGGCTGTTGGGGGGACAAACCAGAGCTGGGAGAGAAAAGTGAGAATAAAGTTACTACAAGAGAAACACGTGATTGAAGTGATTATACTGTAGCAATCGCGTTATGTTCTCTGTTCGCATGTTCTGCTTTGTGTGTGTGTGTGTGGGTGCGGGGAGGGGGGAGGAGCCGCGTGCAGGGGTGTAGGGAGCAAGAAGGGTTGTTGGGAGTAAACCGGTGTGTGTGTGCGCTGATGTTGCGGGCTGTGTGAAGTAATGGCGGGAGTGTAACCACGAGTTTGAGAAGGATTTAATAAACCGGACTTGTTTGCAATCGTCTCGTTCTTTCTGCTCGACGCACGGACGTTACATTGGTGTCAGAAGTAAAACAACAAACTAAAGACTAACCAGGGATTTCCGTTGCTGTTCGCTGCTAGTCGCGGGTAACCAGAGCCGGCTCTTCTTTTGCATAATAGCCGCACGGCGGGACGATACGACCGCTACAGACATCAAACAGGAGGTAACGGATATGACCGAGTGGCAGAACACGCCGCCCGCGTGAGACAGGCCACTAGGAAGCTAGCTACCGAGGGCGCCTTCAGGCCATCACGTGCGGCAGACCACGCGCGCGGAATTCCAGGCCCTCGGTGACGCACGGCTAAAGGTAGACAGGGATGGCGATGCACTGGGCAACCAACTTCATATGAAAACACCGAAATACTCCGGGAAGGCAGACTGGGAGGCCTTTCATGCCCAATTTGAACTTTTAGCACGAGCTGCGGGCTGGTCAAAGGACATCAAAGCACTTCAACTGGCCCTGAGCGTTACTGAGGAAGCCCTAACTTGTTTACTACTGTTTACTACCAGGTGAAAGGGATGACTACGGGGCTTAAGTGGGGGTGCTGAAGCGGCGTTTTGGACAATGTAATCAACCCGGTGTCCTGCGCTCTGAACTGTCCAGCCGACAAAGACGAAATGGAAAACCATTACGAACGCTGGCCAATGAGATTGAAACGCTGACAAAGAGGGCGTATTCTCACATGTCCACTGTTGTACAAGGTGAGCTAGCCAGGGATCAGTTCATACGAGCCATAACTCCCAAAGAGCTACGCATACAGACGCAGCTGGCGCACCCACATACCCTGCAAGAAGCACTAGAGCTGGCCTTAGAAAGGGAGGCAGTGGGAGCAGCTGCGTGGGGTGACCATGGCGGGGCGGGACCGATAGTGAGAACCGTGGCTCAGGAGAACACAGGCCAAGAGAGACCCGCATGGACTGCAGAATTGACCGAACTGATCCGTTCAGTGTCGCTACAACCACCACACGGCGGCACACGCTTCCAGCCTCGCCGGGGCCCTCCTGTATGCTGGGGATGCGGGCAGGCCGGCCACATCAGTTCTCAGTGTCCCCGACGAGTTGGTGGTCAGGGAAACGCCCCGGGGTCTGCGTAAATGGGACGATGCAGGCCCCTGCCACCGTGTCCCACTTGCCTTCTGTAGAGAGAGCCCAACCACAGAGGGAGGTTTCACTCCCTTTAGGAGCAGACAATATTGCAGAGTCTGTGCGAGTGGTAGGCTGGACGCACATAGGAAATTTTTGCCACATACCCATCACCTTGGAGGGTGTTCCATGTATGGCGCTTGTGGACACAGGCTCAACTGCCACGTTGTTGCGACCTGATCTGGTTCCCATTGGAACCCGGTGGACACCTACCACGGTAAGGCTTAAGACAGTGACTGGGGAGCTAGCCCCTATGTTTGGGAAGGTAGAGGTCAAGATCCGGGTGGGAGAAATGGATATAACGTCCGAAGTATGGGTCGCAGGAGTTCAAGACTCTTGCATATTAGGGCTGGACTTCCTCAGGTCTGCTCGCTGTGTATTGGACCTGGGAAAAAACACAGTGATTTTCCCAGGGGGTCCTACAGTCGAAATGGTGCGCCCCACACAGTCCCCATGTCTGCTTCCACCAACTTTGAATACCACGGAGGTCATAAGACCACACCCCCACCCTTCTTCTCC
>JAOTRQ010126482.1:0-18835 GCA_028565875.1 Hoplisoma paleatum | reverse complement strand
TGTGTGTGTGTGTGTGTGTGTGTGTGTGTGTGTGTGTGTGTGTGTGTGTGTGTGTGTGTGTGTGTGTGTGTGTAGTTGTGTGTGTGTGTAGTTGTGTGTGTAGCTGTGTATGTCTTTAATTGGAGTATGGGGAATCGATGGAATTCAGATTCATCATAGGTTAGAAGTAACTGGCGCTGGCTTTTCTACTGAATGACTGAAATTTGATATTTGAGCCGCCAAAATGTTACACTGCTTCTTGTCCCCTCAAAACCAACCATATGTTTACATTTCCTTCATATTTTACAATTAAACTTCAGTGTAATATGTAGCAAGTCGATTAAAAGTGATTTAAATAAGTTAGCTTTAAGCAGTCAGAGTTTATGCACCAATACATCAACTTATTGTGACCTAATTTCAAGATGGCGGAGACCAGAGAGCCTATTAACTATCTGTGCATGTTCTTAGTGCCTTGTTTTAAATATCAGGGCTCTTGGAATTCTAATGATGAAGTGTGGTGCTACTTTGCTTTTTGTTAACAGTTAAACATTTTGATTTATTCCTATGGTTAATGTTATGCGTTTAGTGATACCATTGGAAGCTTGTTGGAAGCATGGGCTAAAAGCGCTGTATTTCAGAATGCTGTGGATAACTGATAAGATATTCCACAAAAGATCATACATGTTTTAATACACCTTAAGTCAATTTCACACAGTTCTCCTTTCAAATGCAATTTCAAAAATGTCAGCGTTAAGCAGACTCCTTTATCCAAAGCAACTTGCAATTACAACAGAATATTTTTTAAACAATATAGAGCTTTGGTTAAAGACCTTTCTCATGGGCACAACAGTGGTAACTTGGTAGCAGTGGGGTTTGAACTTGTAACCTTCTGATAGCTAGCTTGGTAAAGCAGCCCTAACCACTTAACCATCATTGCACTACTGTTATTCGTCTTTTGTTGATTAAAAAGGGTAAACCTTTGGGTTTTAATATATTTTCTCTCCAATGGAGTGTTTAATATTTAGTGGTATAGACACACACACATTTATCCCTCATCTGCCACTAAAATGAAGAACAAGATCTCATTATAATACACAAACAAATTTGTTCCATAACATGAAGCAACAGCTAGAACAACACTGGGAAGGGCTGGGCAGCTATCAATTTCATATCCCCCTGGGATAGTAATTGGAACTCATTTTCAGGTTGTGAGTTTCTATTCTTTGTTTCTCTTTTCTAAATGAGTAGGCTGTGCCAATCGGGACTCAATTTTTTTTATTCCATTCTTTCCAGAAAGCCTGCACTGTCTTGATTATTCCAATGTAACGGCAAGGGATGCTGGTGGAAGCTGTCTAATGAGCATCATGTGAGGGGGCAAAATGCTTTTCGCTGAGGAAAGCGCTCCTCTGGGTATGTCCAAAAACACTCTAAAACATCAACATCCACAAGAACTGGTCCTATAGCATAGACAAGTCTAAAAGGAGCCAGTGAATTACAAAGTGTGTGTGGTGCAAGCAGTTTTCAGCTTCTTAAAGAGTCCAGAGTCAGCTGATAGTGTTTCTCAAACTAAAAACTCATATAGTAAAGAAAGTCATGTAACAAAAAAACTATTTGTGGCTTTAGGACACATATTTAAAAAAATAAACAATGAACAGCTTTTACTAGCTGCACACATTGCAATAAATTGTGCGCTTATTTTACCAGATCGTGCACCAGTTTAGGGAAAGAACAATAATTTAAAGACTGTTCGATGTATGAAAATAACAAGCACAAACTTAAATAAGGAAGCGATTTGGTAAAATGAGCGCATGATTTCTTGATGCCCCCAAAACATTGTTTTGATCTCTTTTTGCACCACACTTAAAGGATAGTAAATCCATTCTAACTCCATGTTAAAATGCCTCAAATTGATGTGACATATAATGTTATTTTAGGATTGGAATAGTGTTCTCTTTTACATACAATTATAAGTAAATAACTTATAATAACTCCAGTGCTCTCAGAGTTATATAAATCATGGCTACATTTAACTAATTCTTGATTGCAATATGGAATGTCATAAATTGTCAATAGTTAGCTTGGTTTTTTAAAATACTTTTGGCCACAAATTAATAAATCATGCTCATAGTGTTATCTACTGTGAGGACAAGGAAACAATAAAAAAATTAAAGTATAAAATAAAAATTAGAATAGTGTGACTGACAGTACCACTCTCAGTAAAAAATACTTTACTGTGGTAGACTGTATTACGATAAAAACAATATAAATGTATTTTAAAACCCATATGTGTATGCATATGCTCATGTTGCAGATTTATTACACTTATATAGGGTTATTTAGGCCATTTTCAGTCGTGCAAATGTATAAGACAATGGAATACTTTTTATCAAAACCCATACTGTTCGCAAGCCGTAGTGGATGTATACATTGTTTTACAACAACGAGGCAATCGACAACGAGCAGATTGACTTTTTGACCATGAACCTTTTGTCAACAAAAAGTGGACTTTTTTAATAACCTTGGACTCTATCACTATCAATGGTGCTAAAAAGAAGAGGGTCAAAATATTCTTAGCTCCTTAGGGTTCATGTGACCAAGGACATTACTTGATCTGAATACACCACACGGGTGAGGAAGAAAGCTCCTTTCTCAGCCGGCTCAAGAGGTTCGCATGAATTCTCACATCCACAGGATTTTCTATACATGCACTGTAGAAAGTGCACGAATGGGCTGCATCACCAGTTCATAGTTGTATTGCTCTGGAGCGGATAACCCTGCAGAGGGTTGTTCAAACAGCAAGGCACATCACTAGGGTTCTAATGCCAAACCTCCAAGTCCTGTACACCAGCCACTAGCTAAGAAAGAACCCTAAAAGACTACCCATTCAAGCCATTTCCTGTCACAATAAAAAGTGATTTCATTTCATTAATCCAAAGTTCTACTCAATAGGGTACCACAGTCTCAGAACAAAGTAATTGTAATAAGAATAATGAATACAACTCAATATTTTAACAGTTTATAGCAGTCATACATCACTAGCAGACTTCTCACTAGCACACAAGTATAGATAGTCTAAACTCTACGGTTTGAAGCCCGGCTATATGTCCAGTGTGAAAAAAATAACATGTTAAAGCAATAATGCTGATCATGACCATGCAACCTTTAAGAAGAGTAAAATGTCATCAACGACAAACAAAAGAAAAAAAAAGGTTTTGCAAGTCACGTAATAAGAATACCAATATTTGACAAATAATTCTAAAATACATTTTTAAATAAATTGTTTTTATTATGTATGGTATCTTTTATTTTTAGTGTTACTGAATTACATGTTAAAATCATTAATAAAACCATGATTACTGAATAGATGGAAGGTTTGACATAGAAAAACTAATATTTGGTGAGAAACAGTCGAACCTTTGCTCTCTGGTTCTCAATCGATGTTTGCTCTGCTATTAACCATCACAAACTAAACCAGAGACCAGTTGCAGTTTGAAATTATTTGACAAGAAAATGTTGTTTGCTTTTACTTTTAGAAAATATTGGAGACCACAGGGAAGATTTAAATTGTGTTCTGTTTATCACTTCACATCCAGTGGAACTGTAAACTGCTCCAGATTATTAAATATACCGATAACGTTTTGACCACTGACAAGTGATGTAAATATCACTGATTATAACAATGAGATGTATTAATAAACAAACAGATATTTACAAATACATGTTTTATTCTGATGTGATTGAAGCAGAACGAATGTGTAGCCTAGTGGGTAGAGCGTTGGGCTATGAACCCAAAGGTTGGGGGGCTCTGCTACACAGCCACTGTTGAGTCCTTGAGCAAGACCCTTAACCCTGTATGCTCCAGGAATGCCGTACATTGGCTGACCCTCCACTCTGACCCCAACTTCCAGACAAATTGGGATATGCGAAGAGACTCGTTTCGTTGCACTGTACATGTGTAATGACAAATAAAAAGCAATTTGTTTGTTTGCAGTTTGTTTAAATGAGCAAATGTAAGGATTTAAGTGAGTTTACCGTTCAGATTGGGATGGATTCAAACTTGCGGCTTTTGGGTGAAACAGAAACATTGGATTATAGGCTGTCTTGGCTGTTTGTGATGTTTGTTGGGAGTGAATGCCTGTCTGATCTGATCCAACAAATTAGCTACTGTAGCTTGATTTGCTGAAGTAGTTAATTCTGATTCTAATAGAATAGCATCCGAATACACAGTGAATTACAGATTGTTTTGTATGGTGCCATCAAAGAGGATATAGTAGTATATATAGTTTAATTGTATATATAGATATAGTTGACAGTGTGCTTGTTAATCCGATAATGATGACTGCACCAGTATCAATAGTGTCAAGCTTGTCAAATTTTATATTTGCTTTACAAAAAAGCACACAAATTAGATGCTGCTAATAATGCAAGTTTTTTTTTTTCATATAGAATACTTATTGACTTTTCCAGTAACTTCTTATCCTACTGGCTTTTAAATTACACCATGTGTTTAATTACAACTGCTTTTGTTGATTCTCAACCAAAGAGAGAACAGGTGTACTTTAAATTAGTGTTCATTAATCCAGACCAGCCTTATTTACAGATGCACGGTTGTTGTGTGTAGATTTGAACTTCTTTATTTGTAACTCAAACTAAATACTATTGAAAAAGCACAGGAACTTGCTAGAGCTAGGAACTTGCTACTCCTGTCTATAACAGGAGAAAGTGGTCAGTGGCACGACCTAGTGTGTACATTTATAAGGAGAAAAACTTAAGCTGCAATGATATATAGATGTTTAAGTATCTATAAACTATTGATTTAATGTAAACTGTATATCATAACCAGTTTAAAATGATAAATTGCTTCAGACGTTCAGGATTTTGTATGTGTATACATAAGGAAAGGGGGAAAAAACAGCAATCCTAAGATGTATGTGTGGCTTTTTTTCCCTCAGTCTCACACAGATGGCATCTTGGAATGGGTAAGGTTCTCTGGAACAAACACAAAAAGCAAACACACAAACATTCCTGACCCTTGGTGCCACCAATTCATCTTGACCCTAATCACTACCTTCAGTTGTGGTGACCCCAGTGATGCAGAAATGCAGCCACAAACAGAGATTGTGAATGTGAGCTGGTGTTTATTTCCTGTTATCTGCACTCAAGCTGTTTGTCACCATCCGCTTATAGCTCTGTTACACAACATTTGGTTTAAGGCAAACTGAATAACCTTCGTACACAAGTAATTCATGCACGTAAAGAGCATTCGCTCTGTGCTATTACTTTTTGGAAAACTACCCTCATATTACTATTCCCCCAGCCCTGCATCTCTGGGTTGGCAAAGCCACATCAGAAAATATTTTGAAAACTGTGTGCAGCTGTGCCTGCCATTTGTCAAATCTTGTCTTCGGTAGGCGGAAGTCTCCATACTGAGTGCTGCTCTGATTACAGGGCTGAGAGTGCCACGAAAGTGCACCAACCACATTGAAGCTGAGCATTTAACATATGGGAGTGGGCTTACCTAGTACTAAAATATACACAATAGTGCCTCACAAATTCTAAGTCTAAGTTTACCATTACTGTATACTTACTCTGAGAGTGCGGGATTGTTTCTATCAGTAAATTATTATAAAACTTTAAAAACTAAAAATGTGACACAGTTTTGCCACTTTCATGCTTGCCATTTTATGTATGGTCAATTTAAATGTGTCCACATTTACTTTGCAACAGAGATCAGTTAATCGTTAATCATCATGATCTTGATCTTTGTTCAGTATATAGACCAAGTTATTTATCCAGTATTTCATAGAGAAATATGCTTTGACGAAGATGTACAACATTTGTCATTTTCATACTTTAAATTAGGACCGAAACAGTTACCTGTTCCATAGCAGAATGAACTTTTTCACTAGATGAACTCAACACTGTTATTATTTTGAACAAGCCCATTTTGATCAGTTATCTGGTCCTGGATTGCTATTTTGTGATCACCAGTTATGAGTTGTTTATGCTTTTTTACTCTTATTTTTATTCATTAGTATGCTGGGGATCATCTGTATATTAGCCACTTTAAAGTCTCATAAATGTGGTCACATCTATCAAATTGTATGTTTAAAAATGTATGGAAAACTGTGAGAAGGCAAACATAATATAGTGATGGAATGACTTTTATTGATTAATTGACTGACAGTGAGTTTACTAGCGTTTTAATTGCATATGTTTTTTTGTTAATAATATTTTCACCCTCAACCCAGACTGAATGTAGACGTGAACTGCCCCATCCAGGCAGTACACATCTTTCTTATGAAAGCTCCCGCCCCCTGCAGTGTACCATGTATGTAAAAGTGCTCTTACCTTACATACATATTTACTCTTGTAGTAAACATATACTGTGTACTTGACCGACCGAACTGTAAACACTGGAAGAACGTCAATGGTCCAAACTCTGAGTGTTCTGCTAGCACACATCTATACTGGGTGGTAAATAAAACTGTTGCATTTTGTCTCTCCAGTCATAATCCAAAATGAACTGTAGGTACAATTGTCAAATACCATTATGTGCATGATAACTTGACTAGAATAGTTTTCCCTAAACAAAGAATTCTCTCAAACCATTATAATTACAAATAGCTCAACTTCCCTGCTTCTGTCAAGACAATATACACCAGTCAGGCATAAGAAGGGTGAATGGTGCTGAAGACGTTAATCTTTGTTTCTTTTGGAGTGGATAAAAAGTCCATCATTGGTGCCGGGCTGTTTTGGTAGCAAATCTGGAACCAACACAATATTAAGTCCACTTGCATAACTGTTTTAACTCTTTCCCTCCCTGAAAGCTTATTAGGATCAACCCATGAAACTCCACAAGTGATTATACATGACTTTTATCATCATAATTTGGTCAGATATTACACAACTTCATGATGATGTGTATATTTGAGAAAAAAAGGTGAAAAGAAGCAAGAATCTGTTTTAATAGTCACCAAATAATTCTTTCATTAAATAATGGAAGTGATTAAACTCATTATTTTGGGTACATTTTAGGGTACATTTTATAATCCTTACAACAATGTAGTATTTTTTTTTCTCACAGTTTCTAATGTATTAAATGGATAATGTATTTGCAAGACAAAAATATAAATACTATGTAAATATATACTATGTAAAATATAATACAATTAACAACAATGAAAGTCATCAGATTCGATTTATTGATTTAAATAAGCAAAATCTTCTGTGAAATCTGCTTTCTTCTTAAAGAGATGCCAGGCTCAATTTCATCTTGGTCTCATCTGACGTATGATCACGTCTATCTGGGAACGTATTTTGAATCTATCTTGAATCTGGTGGTCATTGATGTCACATTTCCATATTATATGCTATATGGGAGGGGTATGAAAAGGTTATCTCAGGGTGAGCTTTGTTCTTGATGACCTTGTAAGCCCTCCTGAGGGTCCTGTGGGGATCAATATTCTTTAGTGGTAAAATGACTGTTTCTGAGATTGTGTGGGCTGCCATGACCACCCACTGCAGACACTTGTGCTCCTGGGCGGTACTTTTTGCAGTACAAACTGTGATGGAGCTGGTGAGAATACTTTCAGTCATGCACCTGTAAACTTTCCTTGAAATTCTGGCTGACATTCAAGTATTCTTGATTTTTTTTACAAGCAATCAAATTGTCTTGGATGAGCAAGCTGCCCCAGAGACTTTTTTTCCCGCAGGCCCCTCGTTTGCACTACTGCTGGCTGGGGGCTTGTTGTGGAATTCTTTTCTTTTCATTTTTGAGAACTGGGTTATTGCAGGAACTCTGAGCAGCTCGTCATATTGTGACAACCTGTTTAATTTCTGCTCAATTGCTTTTCAAACTCTTTTGTTTGTCTTTAAAGTGTTACCTTGTTTCCGTTATTCTGGACACCTGCGGTTTTTCTGTTCCCCTTTTTTCGTAGCAGATTTTTGTTGCATAGTTTTAATTCTAACAGGTTTTGGACTCGACAGAGCAGTGATATGTTCTTTAAAATAAAAGCAACAATAAAAAAAACCTAGCTTGATAATTTTATAGCACAGTTTAATAGATTATAATATTGACTACTATGTATATTAATAAGTAATAATAAAAATAATAAAAGAACAAAACTTTGCCCGAAGCAAAACAATGTGTTGGCAATTATGCAAAAACAAATGCTAGTGTTTTATTCATGTTCTTAACTTAATGTTTAAAAGTGGAATAAATGTAGTAAGTTAGTTGGTTTTCATATTATCATTGACTAGTAGTCAATAAGCCCTAAACTTTTGGGTTTGGACAAAATATTCCATTTTCTGTCTCACACAGCAACTGATAATTATGTGTTCCTCTTTTATATAGAAAATTGGAGAAAGCCAGTTTTCACACGTAATAATTAATAATATATTCTTTAGTTCTCTTTTGTTTTTTTATATAGTACAGTAGTACATTTTCAGCATTTGTCAGACGATCTTATCTAGAGTGGCATTGCTTTACATACATACATTATTAACGATAGTTGAAATAGGCAACAGTTAAAAATACAAAATCTGACAAACATCAAATAATTTATTTCAGTGATTTAGCTTAAGTTTTTAAGTAATTGAAGTTCTGATAAACTACGTAAGTTTGTTCCGCCAGATGCTTGTCTTCTTTGATTAAGTTGAGCACCAAGCATATCACGTACCATAATACTTTAGAAAATGTATATTATGAACGTCATATAAACGTCATGGTATTGTCTGTTAAACCTGTTAGAATGCGCTCTTAAAATGGTAAAAGCTACCAGGGAAGAAATTGACTAATTTTCTGTGAGCCTAAACTAGCTTTGTCAAAAACTTAAAAAAGGTTTTATGAGACACATTTGCTTCATAAACATAGCCATAGTGAATGTCAAATTTAAAGTAAACATTACTTTTGAAAGTTTAAAAAGGTTTAAAAAAAGATTGAAATACATAGCTATACAAGAACAGACATTGTTCAGTAAATACAATTCATGGTGTGACTTTTTGTTACGAATCCATTCTTTGTTGGAACATGCTCACTGCTGTGACTTTTTGCCTCGCTGTTTAGCTTTGATTCAGTGTTACATACTAACCAGATTTTTGACACAAATTGTTACATTGTCCCCACAGTCACAAAGGTTAATGTCATTTAGCTTTCCAAATGGCTGCGGGTATTTGAGCTTTGTTTCACAGTTCTAATTCCTTTATGGTGCAGTGTGAGACCTGCCGAACACGTTTCTGAATGACGGATGTCTGAGCTGGTATGAAAGGGTGCCTGGCTTGTGGACTAATGTTGGTCTCAGGGCAACAGAGAAAAGGGTGGCCCAGAAAGGACAATAGCCTCAGTGTTGGGAAAGCCAAAAAAAGGGGTCAAGTATCAAAATGTGAATGACATTTGCAGTCAGCAGATTGATACAGGGCCATTGATTCGTGCCCTGGACGCTTAGGATCTGAATTGCAAATACGTCGCTGTTTTGGCCTCTTTGCCATGTTACTGACCGAGTGAGGGGTTGTTCCCTTAGAGAATGGCCTCTCTCCCATCCCTCCATCCCCTCCTTTCTTTCCATACCCCTAGCTCATCCCTCCAACCCTCCCTAACTTTCTCTTCCTATTCAAACCCTCTCCAATAGACCCCCTGAACCCTGCTCCCCCAGAGCAGCCGTTGCAGTCTCCCAGACTCGAGCCCTCTGTAGGGGACACAGCTAGTTCATTGTTGTACCCTCATCAAGAGGGGAGGAAAGGAGGACACAGCGGCACTGAGGTACGCCAGGCTCTTCTGCCACCATTTGCCAATAAAACTTAAAAGGGTCTCCTTGACTAAAGATTGGGTGGGGGCAGTTGGCCCCATTTAAAGCCCAATTAATGGCCCCTCTCTTTTTAGATTCCCATAAGCGCCATTTGTGTGCTTTTCTGGGCTTTCCTGCCTTTAAAAAAATCAATATGCTCCATTTGTTAAAAGCTTGGGTTTAAATAGGGCAGCTTTGAAATGGCCTCATAGTGCTTATTTTTTATTTAACTTATGGGAAAGCTTTACTTGGCCTAGACTGTTATTTAACATTTATATTAATCAATTAGGGATATAATAGTTTATGTTCTGTTTACTTACACACTTGGATACAAAGTGCCGCCTTATTGAATGTGACTGGTGCCTTTCGTTGTGCAAATAACAATTGTACGCAACAGTAAGACAAGACAAATGTTACATTACTAGAATATTAGAATACTAGAATATAAATATGTGAAATATATTTCATGCTTCTTTTCAAGAGCAAGCATTTTTTTATCAGATGTATAAATGTACTTCACAAATCCCACACCATGTGTATTTTTCACAAGTACATCATTTTCAAAAAGCACATGCTTTTTTCTTCCAACATGGCTATCTTAGCAAGACAGTCGTCCCTTTGAAATTATAAGGTTTTATTTGACAATTTAGTTTTTTTAGGTTATTTGCCTTTTTTTTTGATTCTTGTATGAAAGAGAATCATTCCGCAGTTTTACTATATCTCAAAACTGCTCAGAATGCAGATAGAACCTTTTAATTCCATGGGGACGGAGTACCAAGCCTTTGCATCCACTGCATCAGTGTGACTTAAGATGTGCTTAACTAACGTTTCTGAAGTCCAGATCTGTCTTTCATCAAGCAACGATAAGCAAAAATGTACTCCTCTGAACTATAGCATATAGTATTCTCAGTAGAATCCCTCACGTTTCTGAATAATTAAAAAATTTTTTTAATGTTATAAAGATTTAACACAATGGTGAACATACCTCGGTCACAAAACTTTGCTACTACATTGCAGTAAAAGTGATGTGATCATTAAAATCATCTCTTGTTTTTATTATGGGTTTGTGATAAAACAAAATAAAAACTTCCACATACAATAGTAAATAAATATGATAATTATCTGACACTAACACAATGATGTACACTTAATCTAAACTATAAAACTATTTTTAAAAGACAAATTTAAATTTAAAAGCCGATTTTCTCTTAAAATTCACTTTAATAAATTACGACTATTTTCTGATCTTCTGTATCTCAGTGGCTCAGTGTTTGCTATTCCAATCATCTCTATTGTATACATCAGCCCCTGTCTCAACAAACTTCAAAGCAACACTGCAATGGCTGGCAGCACTGTGTTTGTGGCAAACACTCATTGGCAATTCATTGACCCCCTTGCACATACATAGGCCAAATATTTTTTTAGGAGTGGGTCAGTGTCTAAAGACGTGGTAAACAAATGCAAAGAGCCATCTCTGATCTGTTATTGTTTTGTATGATCATATTCATAAGTACATGTTCTTAAGAAGATCCCAGTAAGCACCTAAAATAATTGGGTAGTTAATTATGTCTATTGTTAGACCAGACTAATATATTCATAATATGGTAATTAATTTAGTTTTGGATGTGCTTATATATAGATAAGTAAATAATACACGTTAGAAGTAACTAAACGAAGGTTTGAATGGCATTAGTATGTACATTTGTATATATTAATAGAATATAGAATAATAATTTCACCACTGGGTTTTTACACAATTTGGAATTACTAACAGTTAATCCAGTCAGTGCACTTAAAAACACACTAGGGGACAGTAGTGAGCACATATACTGACATATACTGAGCACAAGTGGACAGCCCTAGCTACAGTGCTTGAAGAGCAGTACATGGTTCGGTACCATGCTCAAGGGTGCTTTAATTGTGACCCGTGGACTCTTGGAATTGAACCAACAACCTTCCGATCACAAACCCAGTTCTCCAACCACCCTGCCTCAGCTGCCCCAATATATAACATATAACAACTATAAGCAAATAAAAACTAATTCTACCAATAATTAATGTATCAGTTATCATGTACTAACCATTTTATACAATACTGGTAGTGCACCACAGAGATAAACATATGTATATCACACAGATAACAGCCAATATAATTAACATGGGCATTGGGTCATTGCTGTGCAGACAGTACTGTGTTTGATAATGTGACATAAATAGAGTTTATTTTTACTATTATTTTAATTAATTTATTTGTACCTCCAATTCCTCAATAAAAATGGGCACACTGTCAACCTGTCATCACTAATAGGATATCCTGATTAACATCATACCCCCAAGTCAGCCATCCCCCCTTTACTTAGCACATACTTATTGGCAGTTTGGTGCAGAAAATTACCTCTACACTGTTGCCAAAATGGAAGTAAGCCCAAAGAGTATTAGCCCATCTCAGTGGAGCTCCACTGACTTCATGCTTGCTAACAGAGAGCCACAGCTCAGATCTCCCCTGGGTATAATATCAAGAATAAGGGGGAGAAATGCTTCCTTTAAGGTCTGTGACAAGCTTTGACAGGACCCCTAAATTTAATCTTCACACCTGCTGGTTTGCGAAGGAGTTGAACAGCGGGGATGCTGCCCCTCACATAGGGAAGTGGCCTGACATTACGACAACCTGCCAAAAAAAATCTGTAAACCTGATGACAAATTCATTTCACATGGACACACCTGTGACATTAATGAGAGTGTAAGTGGATTGAGTAAAAATATAATCCATACCAAGACGTTCAGAGATGATCAACAACAGTGTGGTTTTCATTTTAGGATTAATGAGATGTTTATGATTGGCAAGCATTTATATATGGTATTTATCTATCAAAAATATGCTTTGTACAAACCATGAAGAGCAGCCAGTGTATTAACAGTAATAGAGGAGGCTTAGTTACGTAAATTAAATAGATACGGTGCTTTTAATAAAAATACTCGGGCTTCTAAATTAAATTGTACATAATCAAAACTGTATATGTATCTGTATAAGTATCCCTTCCTCCATTGTTCTTAATCTTTAAGTTAGATAAGACTCAATCGTGCCCAAATAATTCTTATAATAAAATAATCCCACCATTAGGTCCTGTTCGTAAAGCAGAGACTGTTGACATATGGAATCACAATAAATCAGTAATTTCTGAATTAAGTCAAGGAACAAATTCTAATTAAGAAAATATATATTAAAAACATACAGGGCACAAAAATAAATTGAAAAAAGGGATTATTTTGTCAGAGTTTTCAAGTTCAGGTAACTGTAGCTTTCAACAAACCCAGATTCATCCATCAGACTACCAGATAGAAAAGTACAAAACATATTTCTACTTAATCAAACTACAGTGGTGGCATTCTTTTTATCACATGTAGCGTGTGTGATTGTTGTTATATAATATATATGGTTATATGATTATGTGCAGTAGCTTGGACATTGGATTTCATGCCACAAAGCTTTTGTGCTAAAAAGCTTTAGAACTCTGCAATAACTTAATCAGAAAAGCAATACTTGTCAGCATTTATGGACTTTATATACTCAGTGACCTCAGTGACTGTGGTCACTAAATGTTTCCAATTTGCAATAAACCCACTACCAGTTGATTGTATAATTTATAGAGAAGAATAAATAACAAACTATTGCAAATTTGGAATCGACCTAGAGTGGCATTTATGAACATATTTGTTCATATTAGCAGATTGCATGGTAGTATCAATGGAATGTAGCAATGAAAAGATAAACTGTGTTTTCTCTTTACCATCAATGTATAATAAACACCAAATGACACCTGTTAGGGGGTGGGATTTATTAGGCTGAAAGTGAGCATTTTATCTCCAAAGATGATGTGTAAGTAGCATGGGTTGATCAGTACATAGCTGTGATGCAGAACATCACCGAAACTGAATCTCTTGTGGGGTGTTCCCAGTCTTTAGTGATCAGTATTTAGCAAAAGTAGTCCAAAATGTGTTGAAAGAGTCATGGTTGGCTGAGACTCATTGATGCATGTAGGGACCAAAAAAAGCTACAGTAGCACACATTACTGACATTAATGTTTGTTCTGATAGAAAGGTGTCAGGATACACCTATTTTGTTGCACATGGGTTAGCAAGAGAGGGATCGACACAATGTTAGGAAAGTAAAAATAATGCAATGCATGATCTGTGTCTGGTGGTTGCATGTAAGATTTCACAAGATCATAAAATATAATAATAATAATAATAATAATAATAACAATTATATGTATATTTACCCATATTGCTGTAATTAAGAAGTAAGTTGGTAATTCACACTACATTAATACACCCAATATTCCAGAAACTATCAATCTTAGTTTTCTTAGTTTCGAACAAAAAGTCATGTACCTTTAATCACTCTATAATAAATAATAAACCTGGAGGAAAGTCATCATATTGCAATATATTCAAAATATCCATTTCTAAAATGTAATATACTATTTTCTTGTTGTTGTTGTTGTTGTTGTTGTTGTTGTTGTTGTGTATATAGTTTTTATACACCTGTATCCCAGTATCACTTAAAATTCTCAATATTCTGACATTTATTTTTTTACATTTGAAAATCTAATCAGATAAGTCATGTTTGTGCTTGTCAGTGGATATAATAATAGTAATAATAATAATAATAATAATAATAATAATAATAATAATAATATCATTAATAATAATAATAATAATAATAATAATAATAATAATAATAATAATAATAATAATAATAATAACAATATTTTTAAAAATTATAATAATAAAAAATTAAACGCTTTACTTTAGTTCATGTGTAAATGCTAAAACCTGTGGAACTTGACCGAACGTGATACCAGATGATTTAGAGCTTTGCAAGAAGAAAAAAAGAAAAAAGGTCACAGCACCAGGCCAGTTATAAACCCCATATGAACCTTTAATTACGGGAAGCTAAGCAGTGGCATTTAGAAGGTGGTTCCTCCGAGATTTTTGCATATTAAGTTTTAGTGCTTAATAAATAAACGGAGGTTGAAGGAGGTAGAAAAAAAAGCCGCTGCTTGTGCGTGGGATCACGACGCCGGACATGCTCCTCCCGAGATCTGTAATGATTTTTTAAATGCCATAAAATATGAACAGAACAATCGGGGTTGGGGGGGGGAGTGAGAATCAAAATTAAGAATCACCTGCAGGTTCCACGTGGTTTTATCTCTTCATGTGTTGGGATTTTTGTTCGTCTCGGTCTCGATTGTAACAACACAAGGTTTTGTTGTTCTGATCAGAATCAGAATCAGAATCGTTTATTTTGCCGTGTGTCACACATACAAGGAATTTGTCTTGGTGATGGACACATGTATGTAACATGAACAATATTACACTAAGAGAAACGTACAAGAAGACACTACATATAATATAGAATAAAAGTCATAATAAAATATGACTAATTATATGAGTAATAAAAATAATAAAAAGCCGGGAGAGGTGATAATGAGTGCTGATGCTGTGCTAAACAGATATATGAAATCTGTGCTTATATTTTAGGATATTGTTCACATAAGAGAGTCGACGTATATTATTAGAACTATAATTTAGAGACATGGTGTGTATGGAGATGGTTAATGCTTCAGCACCGTCGCCTCACGGCAAGAAGTCTCCGGGTTTCGATACTGGTCTTAAGTGTGGTCAGATGGTGTTGTAGATTTTGGAGCGACTAAACAGACGTTTATAGCGCGTTATAGCGTGAATGTGCTTAAGCCGATGACATATAAGCATCACTGTTGTCTTTACATGCATTTTGTTTAACATCTGGAATGGACCTTCGATTCCTGTTCCGTTGGTTTATCAGAAGAAGGAGACGATTTGTTTATTGGTATCGAAAGAATCTAGAATCATTCCTTGGTTTAAAAAATGAAAGGAAAAAGTTATTTTAGTTTTGCCGAAATGCACACAGACAAATGCGGGAGGACATTTGTTTGCACCGGCTGTTTGGAATATATTGACTATCTTTCAGGGAAATGTGTTCTCCGGCTGATTGATGAAGCCGGACACCGAGTTGGTTTACATGCTTGTGCTGCGGGGAGCAAATCCTAAACACCAAAAAAAAAAAAGAAAAAGCTCGGTGAGATTGTTCCAGAAACACAACCTGCTGAGGGCGGGTGAGACTACGACACACGTTCCTTCTGATTGGCCGGTATTGTTTCCTCGACAACGGTTAATGCAGTTAATAGTATGGTACGTCATTATAATTATAATACACTGGTATGGATGCTGTGCAGGATCAGGCGTCCTACGGCGCCCCCTGACGGGGACCCGACAGTGGTTGGGATTTTAGTCCCGGGTTTGATTTCCCGGCCTTGTGATCAGAAGGTTGACGGTTCGATTCCCAAAGCAGACATGCCCCTTATGGAGCGATGCACCGAACCAACTAACCGAGTGCTCCCTGGGTGCCGTGGCTAGGACTGTCCACAATGGTCATTGTGTGCTCACCACTGCCCTCTAATGAGTGTATGTGTTAGTGCCGTTACGTTCTGGATGGTCGTGAATGTTTCTGTAACGTTTTCCAGCTCGTATATAGGGGGCGATGTTGCTGAATTTAGCGTGCGGCTCATCAGGAAACCAGCCTTTTTAATCACGATACCCTAAACGTGTTCATAACAACAACCCCCTTCTTAAAATCGACATCACACCTCCCGGCATGCGCAAGAACGGACACGTCGATAACGGCAGCAATTCGTCTATCAATACAGAAGAATTGAGTTTCTCATTGAATGTCTGCAGTTGATTTGTTTCGCTCGTTTACGGGACGTTTGTACGTTATAATGCCAGGCTGTCGCTTGTATTCCGTCAGTTTCCCTCCATATTTGTTAGCATAAGCGTTTCTGAATGACTAGGTGTATGAGTTCTGTCAAGAAACAAACAGCCTGTCAACACCTCATAACAATTCTACTCAAAACGCCATCTGTTCGTCTTTCATACAGCGAGGATTGTTCTTTCTCAGGAATTAATTAATGTCTGAATTTATACGCCGCCTAAAAGAAAAGAACTTCTTAGCTTAGGGAGTCTAGATAAAAAATACCATCCTTGAGAATATTAATTAACGAGGAGGCGAGAGCGGGTTAGGGATCCAACACGACCCTGCAAAGCAAGTCTGCAGATGAGTGATGAACTGGGAAGCCAAGGTGGAATAGAAAAGGGTCAGAAGGTCTTTGGTTCTAGTCTCACTACTGCCAGGTTTTACGCAGGTTGGACCCTTGAGCACAGCCCTTTACCAGCAATTTTCTGGTTGGACCATTGAGCAGGTTGGATCCTTGATCAAGGCCTTTTACCGCCAATTTCTCAGTGTCCGGCTGGACCCTTGAGTAGGTTGGACCATTGAGCAGGTCGGACCCTTGATCAAGGCCCTATACCCCTAATTGTTTAATGACTGGCTGGACCCTTGAGCAGGTTGGACTCTTGAGAAGGTTGGACCTCTGATCAAGACCCTTTACCCCCAATTTCTCAGTGTCCGGCTGGACCCTTGAGCAGGTTGGACTTTCAATCATTGCTCTTTATCCCCACGTGCTTAATACCTGGTTGGACTCTTGAGCAGGTCAGACCTTTGATCAAGGCCCTTTGCCCCCAGTTGCTCAATGCATGGCTGGACCTTTGAGCAGGTTGGACTCTTGAGTAAGTTGGATCCTTGATCAAGGCCCTTTACCTGCAACTGTCTGGTTGGACCATTGAGCAGCTTGGACCCTTGATCAAGGCCCTTTACCCCCAATTTCTCAATGCCTGGCTGGACCCTTGAGCAGGTCGGACTCTTGAGAAGGTTGGACCTTTGTTCATGGCTCTTTACCCCCCAAAAACTCAACACCTGGCTGGACTCTTGAGCAGGTCGGACCTTTAACGAAGACCCCATAATTGATTTAATCTTTTAAACCTTCATTCTAGCGTAAATGCAGATTTGGTTTCGTAATAAATCACGTCGAGTTTGTTCTCCTCTGTAAACGACATCGTTACCCTGCTGTATAAATGTCCTTCTTAATAACATCAGCACTTATCACCTTTTATATCAGTCATAACAATCAATCATTTTAGGGTTATTACGGAAAGAAAAGCTCATGTAATATATGTTTTAAGCGATGTTTTTTTTTGTTTGCTTCGTTTGCAGTTTGTTTCATAACAAGACGCTGATTTTAAGTCATTTGTATTGAATTATGTTTAAATACACACACAGCAATTTGAAGGAACCGGGTTGAAATAAGGTTTTAACCAGTGGGATGTTCGCTGGGGTCGTTTCGGGTGCATTAATCCACATATTCGTCATGAAAGAGCCTCATTAGGAAAATTCCTTATTACTGTTAAATCAGTAATTGTGAAAAGCAGATTATCTCGGACAAACGTTCAAACGGTTGATAATTAGTAAGTTGCTGGTGCCGTTAATGAGGATTTAACCTCCCGAGTTTTGAGAGAAACACTGATTTTTGTTGCATTGCAGACGAAATTTAGAAAAAAGAAAAGAAAAAAAGATGATTTTCAGTATCAGCAAGCGGATGGAAGCTCATTAATCATGCAATTACATTCAGTCAGTAATGGTTTGAATAATTATCGAGGTATTAAACTGTGTACGGTCGGAGTGTACAAACGTAAAATGAAGTCATTTCGCTTCACGGTTCCGTCCTACAGCTGTAAAGAGTAACCTGGACCAGACATGATCAAAAAGGACTTTTATCTGTTTGTGTACATGTTTTATAATGAGTTTCTGTGTGTGTCTCTTTAAATTAAGTCTAATATAATATAATATATAAAATAAAGAGTTTTTATTGTCATTGTGGTTATACAACAAAACTTAGTGAGACCAACAGCAACAATAAAATAAACATAACAAATACAATCTATCTATCTATCTATCTATCTGTCCATCTGTCTGTCTGTCTGTCTGTCTGTCTGTCAATCTATCTTTCTATCTATCTACCTGTCTGTCAGTCCGTCCGTCCGTCTATCTATCTATCTACTATCTATCTATCTATCTATCTATCTATCTATCTATCTATCTATCTATCTATCTATCTATCTATCTATCTATCTAT
>JAOTRQ010126373.1:0-18837 GCA_028565875.1 Hoplisoma paleatum | reverse complement strand
GCGTTTTTCTTTCCTGCGACTAGTCGACCAATGGAATTTGGCCGACTAGTAATTTTTTCGGTCGACCAACGAATAATTTATTAATTGCGGTCAGCCCTAGTTGTTACTATCGCCATTTCTCCTTAGTTCCACTAAAATCTATAAAAGGCTATATAACCTATCCCGTTCAGCATGTTACGGCGTAAACTATTAAATGTATTGTATGAATAAAATATATAAATGAATTATGGATTTCCATGGGAAATACACATTTACTAACATTTTAACAATTATTTTAATTACTTTCAGAAATATTTGCATTTCGGAATAGATAAAAACCACTTTGATTGCAGTGTGAGTTTGTGCTACTTGAAAAGCATGAATAAACTAGTACTTGCTGAATAAAGACAAAAACACAAAAAATGTAAACACGGGATCAGTGGAGTGTGACCAGCAACAGCTTATTAGCATAGAAGTGATGCCGTTAAAATTAGTGTATTCTGAAAATGGCTTAAACTTGCAAGCACTGTGAGAGCGATTTAGTTTCACGGACATTTGTAGAGCCCAAAGACCTATTCTAACTTGTTTACAAAGAAGAAGAATATGTCCCCTCCAATACACAGATGCACCGAGTGAGCAAATTGCACTTAAAATTCCAACAAATCATATTTTGAAGTGGGAAACAGAATTCTTGCTGATTTCGTTAGTTTACGAGATGCGAACCGTATTGAGAACAATATTTTTTCTCTGTTTGAGAATGAAATAGCCACCGATTTAATCCAATAAAATCAATATATCAATTTGTCAGTGTGTTCAGCAATTTACAGCGTCGACTGCAACTGTAAAAGTAAAGACTAAGCAAAAATGAACGTGGATTATTGATACATTTCTGTACAATGCAAGTACAAGGTAGCTACTCTTACCCAAGGCGTGGTTCTTCTCCTAGGGGACCCTTTAGCGAGGTTCTTATTGAATGTGTGTTTGTTAGGGAGATCCTGTTTCAAGAACCTTTGCATTGCGGTTGCATGAGACACATTACTCAATGTCCTGTCAACGATACAGTCCCCTAGAGATCAGTAGATCTGCCCAAACTATTTTGTTTATAAACTTCCGTATTTCCACGAATTTACAAAAAAAAAGCCTCAGTTTGAAAGAAGAATGTGCATTAAATTGGATCTTATAAATAATATAAGCATAAAATAATCTAATATTTGAAGTTCAATCAAATACAGTAAAATTCAGTTAGCGTGCCAAGATCTGAATCAGCAGATTCTTGCTACAAGCCTAAGATTGGTAATTGGGTAATTTTCTTTATTTTTTATGGATGTGTTTTAAATTCTGAACATAAGCTATAACTGCACCCATGCTGCGGATGGATGTCCCAGCTACTTGCTCAGCTTACACTGTCTGCAATTAAAAGAAGTCTATTACTCTATGCAATTAATGGTATTTGACGGGCAGATCCAGCATCTAAACAAAAAGAATTGGCAATATTGGTGATGGATTGGTGTCCCCACTAGGCAATTCTTGCATTATGCCCAGTGCCTCCCAGTACAATCGGACCTGCCACAACCTGGCCAGAATCAGTTAATGAAAATAATGTTATACGAAGCTTTTGTTCAATGTTCATGCAGCAACACAATAATATAATAATATAAACTACTAGGAATGTAACAATACTATAGTAGGTATCCAGTATGATGCTGCACCTCCCAATAACATGAATTACATGTACTAGCTGATTACAACTGACCTCACTATAGGTTAGAAAGGCAGAAACTATAACTAGTGGAAACAATGGATTGGAGCTCAATGTTTCCTGGCAGTGGCAAACACATTTTCAGAGAACAAATAAATGAATAAAAAAATACAATAGTGTAGTGGGGTCATTTTTTTATCGTTTATTTCCACCATTTCACTATTTGTCTAATCAATAGCTATCAGTTTCCGCTTGCCTTTTCCTCTTCCTTTTTCCCTTTTCCTATTGTTCCCTTGTATAAAAAGGGGGTAAAAGAAAGTGTGCTATTCCACAAACAATTGTACTTGTTTAAAAACACTATTTTACACCAGAGTTCACCTTTAAAGAAAGCTACAGATCTGTTTTTATAGTTGTATAAGTGTGTTATTGTTTTATGTTTATTAATATTTAAAATATAACCAAGAAGTACAGTTATGTAGCTTGGTCTTTTGATATTCCTAATAATAATTCAGCTTTTTCATTATATTGCCTCCCTAAAGCATATAAATTGAATAAATAACATAGTCCAACTCTATACAAACACACCCATGTGTCTGAGACCCTGGTGCTGAGCAGAACCAGCACAATCTGGTGTATTATTAGGTTAGATGAAATTTATAATGTTCTTATTTTTCACTTGTACAGTCAGTCTGACAGCTGCAGCAAAACCACTGGTCTCAATCATGAGGTAGTATCTGTCCTGCATATCAAGCGTGTATTCTGACAGGTCCATTTGAAAACAAAAGACAACGTCCACTCGCTACCCGGAACCCTCAATGTGTGTACAATATTCAATTCTGTGCTGCCAACTCAGTGCCTCTGTTGTGTTCTATTGTTAAAAAACTATTTTCACTCCGTCCGTGTTTACACCCACATTGCACAAGCACAATCATTTACATTTTTATTCGAGTGGTACAGAACTGCAAAATATACAGTCTGCAGTGTTTGTTTAACTGAGCGGAACAAAAAGAATACATGAACAAAACATTCGACAATATTGTGTCTTGTCCTTTGTGTATTAAACACTTTTTTAATGTTTTAAATTAAACGTTTTTTTGCTCCATGTATATAAATAAGTTGGGGTGGTATGAAACTGATCCACTGATGTTTAAAAGATGTTGTGGGCAACGTGGGAGAATGGCAGGAATAATGATTATTTTTCCAAAATTAAAAATTTGAGTGATTTGAAAGCTATTTTAAAAGTAATCGGAAGAATGTACAGAAAGACCGAAGCCTGGTTTTAAATTCAGTACCTTTGGATTAAACCAAATGATTAAAGGTTAAAGGCAGAAAATGTTGATTTTAGACTCGATCACATATATTTCTTAGGTTGCTCAAAGTGTTAAAGTCTTAAATTCCAATCATGCATTAAAACATTGTGCTCGAGTGTTGAAGTATTTACACTGTTTTTGTAGTAAAGGCATGAAACTTGAGCATCATTGATCATAAAAAATCTAATCCTATTGTTAAGGCTACTACTAATAATGTCATGTTACCTATTTACCTGTTAACAATGTTGACTGTCCACAATTTTTTCTCTCACAATCGTTTTCAACCAGGATAATAACTAAACTGTCATGTCTGCTGTTTTACTACTAAATCAGCCCTTTCCCCGGATCATACTGATTTGCTTACAGTAATGCCATTAGTTAAGTCGTGTCTTTGCTCATAACACCTCTTATTACACAAACCTTTATGATGTAAAAAAAATGTGACAGCTTACTTTCAAAGAAATGTTTCAGGTGAGTAGGTAGCTTGATAGTACATGCTAGCACACCAGGGCAGACTGTGGATGTGGATCCATATGAACTATTTGTGCATGTAAAACAAAGCTGTCAGCTCAAGCAGACATGTCAAGCAGATTTATTAGTCACAGTTCACCTCAGTCAGGAGTGAAAGTCAGCAACAGGAATAATTGGATAGGTCTAGATTGGGAGGAAACATGAGTAAAAATAAAGGACGGCTTTTCTTAAAGACAAAAAATAATAGAAAGACCTCATGGACTACACAAACCTCTTAACTTTGGGTAGCAAGAAATGCATTATAATGTGTGATGTTCGGAACTATTGGCTATAAGAAATACTACAAATAAACACTTCTTTGGGACCATTATTATGACCACGATGGTATGCATATAGATCATCATCATACTAATGTTTAGTTTATTAAAGAAGACATATGCTTGGGTAGAAAAATAGGGAACGCCATCGCTCTACGTTGATTGTTCCTGAATTCACCTATAACACCACCATCATGCAATGTGACTGGTGGATAGAAATAAGACTAGACTAGTGTTGGAGCGGGTGTGTTAGTCACAGCTCTCCTCAGTCAGGAGTGGAATGGTAATGCCGTCGGGTAAATGGATAGGTCGAGATTGGGAGGAAACCGGGGAATTAAAAAACACAATTAATATCATGGAATGTACACACCTCTTGTATTTTAAGTAGCGAAAATAATGTGATTGTTGTTTGCACGTTGTACTAAATCGAACAAATAAATACTTGGGCTTATTCTGGACCATTATGGCATATAATCAGCATGCGGTTGATTAGTTGACGCAAATAAATGGCGTTTGCTTAGAAAAATTGGGAGCATGATGGTCCTAAGTTGATCCTGAATTCACCTCCATCTGTAAATGATGCGTGGATAGAAAAACAGGTTGGGCTTCGTTATTTTTCCTTATTAAACATCAAATGGTGATATGTTGGGATGGAATATTCTGGTTTACAGGACTGATGGAGATGGAATGGTGATGTTGGAGGTGTATAGGAGGTGTATAGGAGGTGTAGAGTATACAGAAGGCCAGACAACAGTTGAAGGCTGGATAGCAACAGAGGAGCGAGTGCGGCTAACGGCGCTCTGTATGGGAGGAGCAGAAGACGCGCAATTCACCAACCAAAAGCCGCCAGATTCACTCCCACCGTCCTACACCTAGCCTCCGACTTCAAAACGAAGACACAAACGTAGCAGGACAGGAGGAAAGAAATCATATTTAAACATGTCTGCTATAGTATTTACACCCTGTACAGTGTTTGGTATTGAGAGCGCTGCGCTCTTGCGCTCTTAATGCGCAATGTTTCTGTTGCGTCGTTTCCATCGTCCAACACGCGTCCGATTCGATTCGCACAGAAAGAGCTCGAATATGATCGTAATTCATCCCCGAGAGTTGGCTATTAGCCAGGCAATGCCAACGCACCCCTACATAGGGCGACCAGAATTTGGTGCTTTTCGTTCCCGCTGGGGTGGAGTCGTCTGGAGACGGAGATGTTTGCAGAGATTTGCATGATCTGGATCCAGGAGGAATCTAGTCTTGTTATGAATGATATCCTCATGATCGTCCTATGACAGCTTATGCGACAGGCTACTTTGTCTTTTCTGAAGGGGTTAACTCTGTTACCCAAGTCCAAGTGCACTCAGTTTCCCAACCTGGTGGTTGCCTATATATGTAAATACTGTACTGTATATATGTGTGTATATATATAGACATGAAAGAAACAAACACGTATGAAGAAATACATGGAACATTAAAGGTATGGAATGTAGATAAGGGCCGTAGTGGAGAACCTACCTGAAAATCTTCTGCCTGCCCTGGACACAATGGCTTTGGCTTGGGCAGCAGGCCTAAAAAAGAGCTTGTTGCAATTGTCAACCAAAAAACACATCAAATGTGCTCTTCCCAAACCGACACCCTTCATTTACTGAGTAATTCAAGAATCCAGATGTAACCGTTTGACTGTCAAGTACCGAAGAACTGTGAAAAAATGCTTACATTGATTGGGTTTTTTTGATGGGTAAATAACGCAAAACAAGGTGTCGAATGGTTATTCCAGAAGGTTCTGCTGTTAGCTCGTGTAAACACGGGAATTAAAACGCAAAAAATGTCGTTTCCTCTTTTTTCGTGTGCATGTCATGTCTTCTGGTTTTCCATAAACGCCAGCCTAAGCCTCAGCCATGTATTTCCATCACCCCGTGACAAAATTAATAAACACACAAGCGAATAAAAAGAAGAAGAAAGAGAGAGGGGGAAAAAAGATGTTCTTGTGGTATCTTTAAGGGGGCTAATTTAAAATCCTTCCATTTGAAGTCGGTGTCATTTTAAATACGCAGCACTGGTGCGTAAATAGGGGTTCTGTGCTCGTTAACGGCGCTCCAGCACAAGATGCTTTCTCCCGGTTTTCTTCATTTTCCGGCCGGATTTCAACCTAAAGTCGTTCTCCCGGGCCACACGGATATCCACAGCTCGTCTCAGACTGATTTAATCCGTCTGTTGAATTAAGCATAGTTCCCCAGCCTTCCCAGTGCTTAGCACGGTGTCCTTTCGCCCAGCGCATTCATCATCATCTTCTTCCTCTCTGGATGTGTCGGTTACACGGCGCAAGTAGGCGCCCTATTTAAAACACATTGGCTATACGCCCCGCATTGGCTTGGTCAAAGTCCGCAAAATAACAATCCATCTCTTATAATAGCGTGTTGCCGTTAAAAGCTGAGACCTGTGCAGTAGATTTCTGCTTCATAAAGTCATAACCGCCGACATGAAGCGTTTCTGGACGGTAAAAAAAGAGAGAGATTGCGTCTCGGCTGGAGTTCGGCTCTGCTTCGGCTTTTTCCGGAAAAGCACGAGTCGAACTCGGGATTGTTCGTACAGGATTAAAAAAAAAAAGGTACTGCGTGCTTTACCGAGCGTGATGCTCACACAACCGCGTCGACGGGGCGGGGGGAGGTGCAGGGGCAACCGGGTCGGTTGTCCCGGGCGTCGGGGTCAGAGGGACCCATAAATGAGCTCTATTTGTTTACTTTACATTAGCTATGGGGTCATTAAACCTGGGTACTTAACATGGAGTTAACATGGGGTGGCAAGTGTGCACAATAAAAAGCGTACATATTGCCTTTTCTGTAAAACAAATATAATGTTTGCCATTGCAGATTAAAACTATTATGATGGTCATGGGTTCAATTCTGAGATGGGGCGGTCAAGAGTCTTAATGTGTGGAGTTTGCATGTTCTCCTGGGTCCCCCGGTTTTCTCACACATTTGGACACACTGAATTGTCTTGCTCAAAGGAAAATTCAGTCGTGATCGGTCGACTCTCTGAATCGAACCGGTAACCTTGTGATCAAACGGCAAGTTCTCTAACCAAGGTCATGGCCTATATGTATATTTTTTTGCAAAACACTTTTAAGTTTTATTTTTATTTTTAATTAGATTCTTGGCCCAGCGTTGTCTGGGCTTGTGATGCCATTTTGGTAGGTCTAAAGGGACTTTGTATAGGCGTATGTTTTACTTTTGTGTGGCGGTGTGAGACCAATATGATCAAGTGGGGTAGAGGAAATCCTGTCACGTTTTTCGTAATGATTCTTCTCAATATTGACATGTTTCATTCACACCTCCTGATTTTAAAATATATAGTAATTACACCTTTATTGTTTGTGTTTCATGAAACCTATTACACAACATCTCCTGGTCTTGCGCTATAGAATCCTCAAGCGCGCCACACCAAATCAGTTTTTTTAATACAGTTTTACAGTTTGTCAAATATACAACATTTATCTAAAGTCTTCATCCAAAATGTGAGAGTTAAGGGCTTTGCTCAAGTTCAGTAACCTAGCATTGGTAATGCTTGAACTATCAGTTTTTTTTATTATTAGTCCTGTACTCGACTATGACTGGCCCACCAAAACAGTAAGGTTCAAAGTGTGCAAGTGTGCGACACACCATTAACTGCATAATTTATGTGTTTATTGTCATCTTCATCATCTTCCACTCCACAATTTGAGCATTTAATGAGTGCATGTTTGTTTGCAGTTTTGTACTGACAGGATATGAAAAACTAGTTATATACTAGTGTACTAGTGACTTCTATAAGCAGTGTTTGGCAAATACAGTCATTCGATTTTGTAATGCTCAAGCACTGAGGCTTAATTGAAGAATACTAGTGAATATATTTATTTAAAATGTAAAGCACCATGTTTGGAATTACACACCCAATGTTTATTGTGTCCACCAGCTAATGTCCAGTGTGATCATTGTGTCCTAGATACTACACTCCATGTAAGAACAGGTACGTCTTTTGGTCTTGCGCTGTACCCTTATCAAAGCTGTGTCTTAAATCAGAAAAGCAGCTATATGAGTTAAGAGTAACTGCTTGTAGGTATTTGGAACCATGCTGACTGCAGTCCATCCCTCAGCAACTGGACAGTGCATGAGGAAAGCTCAATAAAATATCTCCCACAGTTGCTCAGCAGATTAGGAACCAGGGGCCAGTGCAGGACCCGAATGTCCTGGTCTTGCAATTCTACTTAAGTGACGTGTCTCATTGTCCTGCTACAGTAGTAGATCATGTTCAGGATGAGACAATGCTCCCAAAGCTGCTGAAAGTCTAATTAATAAAGATCATTTTGTGACTTGAATACCTTCTGATAAAGCTAACTGGCTAATGATGCTAATGCAAATCACTAATGTGTTCAAAAGTGAGGACTATGATAAATGTTAAGTATGACACAAAAGCAGAATTATATGTTTCCCTTAACTCTGAGAACAATGATGGCTTTTCTTGGAAATCGTTAGACATTCAAGGACATGTGTAATAAGAAAGAGTCAGAACGTTGTGATTTTAGCTAAACACTGATAATGCCTATTTCTTATTCGTGAATAATTCATTAAAGTTCTTGTAGAACACTAATCTCTTGGCAGCTTTTTGTGTGTGTTTGATGGAAATGTATGATTTAAGCCAGCTCACCCCACAGGCCATCAGTGCAAAATCATTAAGTCTATCTGTAAGTTGCTGGTAAAAAGGTGTTTCGTCTCTGCATGACACGGTGCTCTGCCATGCACCCTTATGGCTGCCAGAACAGCTGTTAAAACTGCTGGAGGCTTGAAGAACAGATGGTCTTACCTCAAAAAAGAAGAGCTTAGGACAAACAAACAGCCGCTGGGAAGTATTAAATAATGAGCGTGTAATGGCCAGTGCATTTGTAACACAATATGTGTATTGTTAATGCGAAACATAATTGATCCTTTTGTTAATGCCTTTGTGTGTGTACACTGTTGTTTTATAACTCAGAAACAGAGACCCGGACTAAGATTTCTGTTAATGAAAAGTTAAATAAATGTTTAAAGCTGGACATTCATTTCACCACAAGTGAACCACAAGTAATTAAGGCAACATGCAGCCAGAAAAATATATTAAGCCTTTTTAAAGCTAACAAAAAGTGTTTGTGTATCAGTCTAAAAGGATTCATAAAGCATTGCTTTATTAAGATCATGCTAATATTAAACCATAAGGTAGTAAACTTGGAACAAGAATAAGTCTACACAATACTTGACCAACTTTTAGAAAGCATAGGCACACTATGTAAGCCATTAAAGTTAATTCACAATTATTCTACCAACAGTTTTCTTTAAAACTGTATTTTTATATTTTTTGAATATGTTTTAGATATTCAAACAGCTTCAACATGAGCTAAAAGACTGAATTTAGGGTTTGCCAGCATAACAGCAAATCTGAATGTAACTATTGTATGTCTGTTTTCATGGAATTCAGCAGTCGTCCTAAAAGTTTGGTTAGTTGTAAAAAAAGCTAACAATAAATTTAAGGTTAACATGTAAAAGTTTGGTACACTTTTGTTTGATGATGCCTTGTACACTACAAATTATTTACTTGCTTTTCAATGCAAACTGTGAATATTCATTTGAAGGTGGAAATGATTGCTTTAGGACGACACAGCGGTTTAGTGAATCGGTTTTGGGTCCCGAAATTGCTAATCTTGGACTTTCTGTGTAGAGTTTGCATGTTCTCCCCATGTTTGATTAGATTTCCTCCAGATACAAGCTTTCTTCACACAACCCAAAAACATACGGTCAGGTTTATTGGAGATACTGATACTGTCCCTTGTGAGTTCACTTTTTAAGCAAATAAAATAGTTTTATCATTTCTGTTGATGTTTCCTATTCTTATGGAGAGAAAAAATTAATAACACGTAAAGTACAATTTAAGAAAAGTATTTTAAATACATTACTTTAGCTAGAAAGAGGATTTTTAATTTACATTCTGCTTATAATTACAACAGCGCCCCTTAGTGGCAAGAAGTTCCCAGAATCTTTTTCAAAACGTGGCCTATTAATAAAAACGACATAAATCACACCTATGTAACACGTGGATCATAAAATACTTTTATACTTCAGTATAGTTAGCACATGCAGATGTAAGTTTGTGATTCATTCTAGTGTGCAAACTAAATGATGCTTCTTTGAAACTATCACAGCACACATCAGCACATTTTTTAGCACATAAGTGCACGGAAGATAATGAATGTTTATGACCAAAAAAATAACATGTGTGAACTTACTGAAAATGTGGTACCGTTTGCCAACCACAAAAATAAAAAAAAAATCTCATCAAAACAGGCCGTCAGCATGACAATGCACGTCATCTGCCGCATGAGGACAGTCCCACAATGGATTTGTTTTTGAAAATTTAGCTTGTTGTTCATTACGTTTTTCATATTAACATTTTTATTAAGTTGTTCATTTGTTCCATCATAAAACAATTTAATGTCAAGGCAAGTGAAGCTGCATTTAGGGGGGAAAAGCAATAGTAACCTTAGTCAAAAAGTGATAGCTATATTGAAAATTACTGCTAATTATTGTTGAGCTTTAAATTAATTTTTTCATATATCAGGTAAAACTGCTTATACAAAATGTGCTTGGGCACAGTTTTTAAAAAGCCTCTTATGCTTCCGTACATTTTGTTTGATAGTTAGATGCTGTGAAACTCCAGATTCATGACCTTAACTTCACACAACTCAACATCTTTGGGTTAGATTATAGTATAGATATTCAAATTCAATTTTATTTGTCACTACACATATACAGGTGTACAGTACAATGAAATGATTCTCTTCGCAACTTGTCTGGAAGTTGGGGTCAGAGCGCAGGTCAGAGCGCAGTCAGCCGCAGTACGGCGCCCCAGGAGCAGACAGGGTTAAGGGTCTTGCTCAAGGACCCAACAGTGTAGCGGAGTGTAGCAGAGCCTGGATTTGAACCCCCAACCTTTGGGTTCCCAGCCCAACGCTCTACCCACTAGGCTACACCTATAAAGATTGACAGTATTGTCAGAAGTGGATTTTGAACCCATGCCTCCAGGGGAGACTATATATATTATATATATATCCTATAGTTAGATTATAGTATTCAGACAAAAATATATATAGTCTTTGGTATTTATTTAATTTGATTGTTTTGTAGATCTCATGAAGATTAGATTAATGATTACAGTACAAGTATTTTAAGATTGATCTAGCTGTATCAATCTAAGACATTATTTACACGCTCACACAAATATGCAAATTGATAGAGATCGCGTGTCCATTAAATATTGTTACTAAAACAAAAAGCATGCGTCTGGCTTTCAGGTAACCACAATTATCATTATCTAAATCTCAAAAACATAACACCTACCAAGGAAAATACTGAGTCAAATTTTGATGAATCACACACCCATTCTCATGATATCAGAAACCATTTAACACAGATGTGAATATGTATTTGTTTATTTAAAACATACACTTTTAATATTTCTGGTAGATTTGGCACAACAAAATGGTTGGACATAGAAAAAACTACCAGTGGTTGATGATTCATGGATGTTATGGGTCCTTGTTTTCTTCAATTAAGCAAGCAGCCATGCATGTTGTTGAATATAAATTTAGCATATATCATTTAGCATAAATTACATATACTCGTGTAAAAACTGAACGGTCGATCACGAATGTTTCAATATCCCATTCTTCATGGCAGATACAGTCGATACATAACAAGCTCCTACACCTGCAAGAACACATTCAAACAAACATCTGCAGCCCACAATAGAAATAAAAGAAATCAAATATGAAAAAAATACTGAATTTGCAAAAAAATATATTTTTCACAATTTATCATAAAGTCACTGACTATTCTGTTGGCAATCTGCATTATTTACAACCAAGATTTTAGACTTAACATGGCCCAGTTTATCACCAGCTCATATTTGATCCATACTGAGTATGGGCTGTGTTATTTGATAGGGATGTTGTGCATTTGTGGATTGTGCAATTTTCTTTCCCCCAAAGTGCTTTCTGATTCAATTCATCTTATTCAAATTATTGAGTTTTGGATTTGCTTAATTCTTTATATAAAAACTGAATCAAATGATGTGCAATTCAATTTGACAGCAATCAAATGTTATTATTAATTCAACAGGAATTATTCATTTATTTAGTTTATCAAACAATTCCTTACACATACTAAAGTTTTGGATTTTTCTATTTACAAAAAAAATATTGAAGTAATTTTTAGTATTGTATAATTCTATAATATAGAAAATTGCAATCGTTTTTAAATGATAAGCTTTATAGAATTGTGGTTGTTTCATTCCCTGACAATTGTTACTCGTGTTTTATATTTGGTTGAGACAAATGAAAGTTATGTTGAACATTATTTTGCATTACAGATGTACGACGGTGTTTTTGGAAGTCACAAGGGTAGCAGTAACTGTTTCTTTCACTGAATTAACTTTTTAAAAGTGAAAACATTAGTAAAAACATTTGACATTTTATTGTCTACTCTTATAATTTGATGAGAATTGTTGGAAACAATAATTTAATAGATTACCCATTTCTTGGGCCAGGTCAGATTTTTTTAATCAAAGCCTGTACTGATGAATGTTATGAAACACTTATACTTTTGCTATATAGAAATATTTGCAATTATTTAATATTGAAAAATAGCAAAGCCAGTTTTAAAATTATAGAAATGTACGACTGTATATTTGATATGATTTGATGTTTTGATGAGAATGATAAATTAAGTTTATCTTTTGTTAGACAATTTCTAATCCAAACGTGCTAATAAGGGGTTTATAAACAAAACAGATTTACTCTATTTATTATTATATTATATTTATTCATATTAGTATTTTTATTATCTGCATTAGAGTTCATTCTCAAGAAAAACGTTACAATTGTGTTACAATTGATCGTTAAACTGTGGTAATTTCCTTATTGATGACATTTAGGATTCTTTGCTATAAATACTGAGGATGAAGAAGAATGCAGTGTTGGTGTAGAAGGGAGGTGATAACATAAGGTGAGTACCAGCTATGTCATGCCAACGCTTGATGACTTGGTTAACATTATTACTACTATTTCTTGTTGTGGCTTTTCATTCAACAACATATAAATACATTTTCATGTTGTGGTTAAATACTTTATTAACAGAGATGGAATTCTTTGTAATCTGAGAACATAAAATGTCACATATTTATGGCTGCAGGCTAATAAAAAAATGTAAAATCTAATTTACTACAATATAAAATAATCTTCAAATTAAACACGTTAAAGGAAAAAGAAAAGAAAAGATTCATTATGAAAAATATGCAATACTTTAACAAACTTGTAAATAAAGTCTTGATAGTAAAACTCTTCTCAGTCCTAATCTTGCTTAGTTGTAACTAAAGATTTTAAAATCATATCTCTCTATATAATGTTATCCACTGGGTGTTGTATTGCACTACTTTTAATGCTTAGTTTGAATCACACTAATAAACCAATCTTCCACATTAAGTGTAAACCCTTCTAGCTTACATACAATTTTTTTCTATCCATCATAATCTTTTCCAACCACACAGAGTGTTCTCGTAACACCTAGGTGCGCCACAGGTACACAAGAGTTTGGCATTGAAGACTTTGACTTATCTTTGATGATTTTATTTAGTCTCTAAAGTTTTTCTTTTAAAATAAAGTCACAACTGGCAGGCTGTTAATGATGGCCTTGTCACGAGCCACGTGGTTTTTTACAAGGATTTAGCTTCAACAGACTAGACAAAAAATAATATTTTATGTTAAATGGACTTGTTTCAACATCAAGACAGGAAGAGAACAAGAGCCACAAAAAGTGTGAAGCTACGCTTGTATAGTTTGAGCAGGTATATTCTATTCTATTCTATTCTCTAATTGTAAGATAAAGTGGCAATATAAAATGTTTTATAAGTATACAAATTAACTGTTCTATGTTGTATGTGCTTGTCCTGGTATCATTATTTAAGAGTGTCTCTGATGAATGGAAATACAATACATGTTTTTGAATGAGATTAACTACTCAAATTAACAAATGCACTGAAACATTTGTTGTGTTAATGTGCTGTGATTTTTACCTGTGCAAGTATTTGATTTACTTATCACGTACATGTATTTTACTTTTAATAAACTAAAACATACATACAACTATCTAACTTTAAAATATAGTTAAGTAAGTACTTTATAGCAAAATTTTAGGTATCAAATCACACATTGAATTAAATTTATATGGTACTAATTTCTCAGTATTTGTTAATTGTGTTTGAAAAGTGAAATCTGTTAGATCAGGTATAGAATGTATTAATTTACTTTATTGTGTTTACATTTGTGTGCAAGTGTTGGTGGATTTAAGTTCATTCTCTTAAATTAAGCATGCTAGTCATATTACCGTGAACAATTTTAGACACCAGGTTTAGTCTTCTGTCGGGCTTTCCACTGTAAAGCTCAATAAGTGAAAGTAAATGCCTGGTTGGTATTTGATCAAAAGGTTTTGGAGTTTCCGATTTAGTATCATCTCACTTTTTAGGTAGTAGTTTAGACTTAACGGCACATCTTGAAAATGAATACCACCCCAAATCGTTCTACTGTTTCCTTCTTTCTGTACCAGTTTCGGACCCAACACACAGCTGATTATCTTTGTGGGAGAGTTGTTTGTAATAACGAAACGTTCCATCGTCAAAGTAAACTTTATGAATGATAATGAGTCATTTTCCATATATGTGGGTTAGATCCAAAACCATGTCTACGTATAGCAATATTTGTATTTGCGAAGAAATATTACCGATCAGAGCAGCACAACATCACAGCTTTTACACAGCAACATGATTCATAAGAAAATAGTTGAAATTACAAATCTGAACAATGTTTCTGAGGGATTACTTATTATACATTTACAGATATACAAATACTAATGAATTATTTCTTTACATATGCAAGAATGTTTGGAAGTTTGGGTCATAGTACAGGGTAAGGCATTGTACAACATCCCTGTAGCAGACTCAAGGACTCAACAGCGACTGCCAACCACCAATCTCTGGTTGATAGTCCAAATTTCTACCCACTAGGCTACCACTTATTGTTGACTGACTGATACACTCATCATGCTGCACAATACAGTTTCAATAATAGAGAGAACCGGACTGTAGTCTGTATTAATGAAGATATGAACAGTTTGCTTTGATGGCAGAATATGTCCTTCTAAAATTCAAGCATTTTGTTCTAATTGTGTTTAGCTAACAGGTATAAACTATTACAATTATCAAGAGCATTGACGAAAAACAGATTCATATGGGGTTATACAATATATTATTATTTTCCATAATAATGGGTTTTCTGTTTTTAAGGCTTGTGATTGAATCTACATTTTTGGCACAAAAACAATAATATCAGTAACCACAAAGATTTCTTCCTTTACTGTATTTACACATGAAGCATTTCCTCTTCCTGTCCTGCTTATCTTGTGCAGAGTTTTGCAGAATGCAAAGTGAGTGCACGCAGTAATATGTAAGTAAATGCGAAAAAAATGTTGAAAAAAATGATTTCCTGCGATGACTAGTTTGATGTGCATTTGAACCTAGTAGCTTGTCAAGAAATTCAATTCTATTTGTCTGTAACATTGTGTGTCTGGTTGTGTATCCATATCTTTATATCTATATTACATCTGTAATTGAAAGCTAAGGGCCTACTGATGGTTTCTGCATTTATTATTATACTTTCATGTCTTTCCTTTTCTCAGTCTTATAATCTCATTAGAGAGAAGGGAAACCCCCGACTATGCTGTTAGGAAGAAAGAATCTACATTTCAGCCAGTTTTCCTTCTTTTGATGTATTTTTTAAATGTTGCAGTTCATATCAGTCATTAGGTATTTATAGAGGGTAATTAAGCTAATGTAAAGTCCTGGTTAAACATGATGGTTGTTTGTGACATTGCTGGAATTACAAAGCATTTGTGAGCCTGGCCATCGTCAACAGGCCATCGTTGTTTTTTAAATCTGCACTTATTGGGTCAGGCCTTATTTGTTGTGTTGGTTGTTTCTCTTTTTGAAAGAACAATCACGTCTATGTCTAAAATGTAGAATTTCGAATACTTTTTCATCAATGTGCTTTTATAATTTAGCCACCCGCGTAATTTACACGGGGGTTAGGGGGGTTATGACCCCACCAATAATTTGATCCAGTCATTGTAACCCCCCCCCCAATAAAAGGACATCATTTCAGTATACAAAACATACCTTATATATACAAACCCCCCCCCCCAATTTTAGACCTAAAGTTACGCCCTTGAATTTAGCTTTTTTCTTTTTTACATTTTGCAAAATTAATGGTACAGGATTATTGCTCTTACCATTGGGTCTTCTTAAACATTGCAGGTTGTTACCGATCCAGAATATTTAAATAGACTATAAATTAGTGCCTAATGAACACAGATAAAATGTATTATTTCTAAGTTTAATTTACCCCCAAGATTTAACACATGTAAATTGTTTACAGCACTCCTTTATTTAATACCTGAATTACAGCAGAAATAGAAAACACCGTGCTATCAAAATACTGATATCTGTTTATTTTATATATATTTGAAAAGAGAAATGTTAACAAGTACGAGTAACATGATGAAAACTGCAAAGGACGGAGATGAACCGATAGTACTTAAGGAGGAGCCAGGAATTCACTCAGATTCCCTCCAGTCTGAAGAAGATACATCCTCTCAGGTAATTTATTTTAATGTAATTAAACGCAAATAAATGAAAACACTTAGTCGGTCTATCGTGTTAATGAATGGAAATCATAATGATACAATCAGATCAAGTCAAGTGAGTCAAGATAGGTGTGCAGAAAGTGAAGAGAGGAGATACTTGTCTTGTAGAAACAAGGGAAAATAGTAAAAGTACCAACAGTTGTGGCAACATGACAATGCTGAAAAACATGAATAATATCTTATCATGAAACAAGTTGGTCGCAGTATCATGCTGTCTGGTGCTTTTCTGCGGCAGGATGAATAAAACCAAAACATGAATAAACATGAACACTTAAAGAATATAGAGCATGCATGACAGTGACCTGAATCACACAACCCAAACTACTCTGTATATCACCCTCAATCATTTAATAATCATGGGAATAAAATGTAAAACCTTTTAAGATCTTTAACCTTTAACCACTAGATCTTACAGTATATTTAGAAACATTTGATCACAAACAATTAAACTTAAACTGCGCTTATATAATTTTCATCACAGCTTTATTAGACTTAGGGTAGACCACTGGCGTAATTTACAGGGGGTTAGGAGGGTTAAGACCCCCCCAATAATTTGATCCAGTCATTGTAACCCCCCCAATAAAAGGTCATCATTTCAGCATAACCCCCCCAATGTTAGACCTAAAGTTATGCCCTTAGGGTAGACTGAAGTATAATTGTGTTTCTGTATCTTCAGAGTGCTGATGCCGAGAGTTTGGAACTCAAACGGCTTCTTCAACATGAAGCTCAGAGTTCTAATCGAACCCAAAGCAGACCATCTGTACTCCGCTCAACTTTTCTGCTACCTCTTGGTTTGTAACAAGGTTTTAAAAAAAACACAAAAATTTGTCCTAACAAATTGAAGCATAATTGTACATAATTTTATTAAAATATCTGTTATATAGTTGATATTTTGCTAACCTTTTTATTTTGGGACTGAGCATATAAAGCATTTCACAGCTCTCTGTATGTGACGAATAAACAGGGATTTGATTTGAAAATCTAAAAGTACAGAAACTACTTTCAAGTATATAGTATAAAGCTCACTGCCAGTCTGTAAAAGACAATCATATAATATAAAACGTATTTTAAAATAGTTTATTATTCAGTTCATTGTGTGTTTTTTGTTTGTTTTCTATTTGTTTTTGTATTTTGTGTTTACTTAATACTTTAAGATTTAGATCTGACCTTAGTAAATAAATAATTACATAGTTCATATCTTGTCCTGTTCAAATAAGATCAAGCCTTCTGTATTACATGATGTACATTTATTAGTCTAAACTGTATTGTCATGAAGGTTGTTTGGGATGATTTTTTAAGTCATTCTCTACAATACTAAAGTATCTCACGTCTTTAGCTACGACAGAAATGATCACTGATGTTTGCTGCTTAATGGCCAATTAGATGTTTGACATTAGCTCACTTACATGTGATTTTATTTACTTTTTATGTGCTGGAATAGAGGGAATTTTCTCAAGCAATTAAATAAATGAACCTTTCGTGACTTCTTACTAAACGATGACATTTTACATCTTTGAGGTAAATTGTGTGTGTTACGAGAAATCAGTCCATGGTGCTTATTACATAAACACAAACTGACATTGGGGGAAACATCCATCATCTCTGCTTTGGAATGGAAGCTGTGTTGCGAAGGAGTGATATGCATTAATGGGTTTAGAAAGTCTGATCCACTTTCGATTTTCTTTGTAATGAATAATAATATAACCAGATGCTCACTTTCACCTTTTCTTCTACTTTCGGGTTTTTGTCCATTCTCTCATCTTTTAACAGTCACCCACTCGTGCTGTGCAAAGCTCTACTGAGCAGATCAGTTCAGTATCGGTTTTGCAGGATGTACAAGCTGCACGTAAAGACTCACATTTATTTAATTACTCAGTAATATCATTTTGGCAAAACTTCTGGAGATGAGTATCATTTGGCTACATTTACGTTATTGCCCCAGCCTGTGTACATTTATATGTACGTATATGCCTGGTTGACTGTTGATTTAATATTTTAACTTATGATTTGTTCACCAGGACACAACAGGTTTTCTCAGATCTCGCCAACCAAGTGCGGTCCAGAAATCAATTGTGGAAGGAGGGACTCTAGACAAGCTTTCGTACATACTGGTCAGCACAGAATTCCCAGAACCCACCAGAACAGGTAAGAATAAAGGACACCTAGAGGATTCTGTTCTTCTTCTTCTTCTTCTTCTTCTTCTTCTTCTTCTTCTTCTTCTTCTTCTTCTTCTTCTTCTTCTTCTTATTATT
>JAOTRQ010126268.1:0-18843 GCA_028565875.1 Hoplisoma paleatum | reverse complement strand
ATAAGTACATTGTAAATCAGGCTAATCTAACTAGAGTGGGGCTGGGGCGACAGTGATTTGCCAGGGGGATCCCAGACAGGCGGTGAACTCAAGACAAAAAAAATGCCAATTCTTCATTTACATTTAAAGCATTTAGCTGACTCTGTCATTCAAAGTAACCTACAATATTGTGTCTGTGAACTCTGAGCACTAAAGTAGGTAAAAGGGCCTTGTGTAGGGGCATATCATACACTGCCACTTTTGATAATTAATAATTACATTGTAAATTTTACACTGTAAATTCAAGCTAATCTAACTAGTGGGGCTGGGGCGACAGTGATTTGCCAAGGGGGATCCCAGACAGGCAATGCACTCATGACAGTAAAATATGTCAATATTATAATTACATTTAAAGGATTTAGCTGACTCTGTAATTTTAATTGGCCCACAATATTGTGTCAATATACTCTCTAAGCATTAATGAAGTGAAAGTGGCCTTGCACAGGGGCCTGACTTTGACAATCTTGATCTTAATAAGACCGCTACAGTGTAGTAGAAAAACTGAAACTAAAGTGACAATCCTATTACTCTTAATCGCTATCAATACCAATGTTGTATCGATACTAGCAATACTAATGTTGTATTGATTTGGATCGATACTCCAACCATTAGTTTGTGCTACAGACCACAGACCAAGTTGTTGTTTTTTTTCAGCACTGAGCATCACGTGTTTGTGTTGAGCAGTAATGTCACAAGTAAAGCATTGATTGAATACACTAAAAACATTTGCACACCCAAGTAACTTTTACAGTAGAACTGTCAAGCGGCCAACTTACCATATAGTTCCTAGTACATTTTGTCCTGAGCTCAGTCGCCTTATACATGTGCCAATAATTTATTTACATTAAACCAAATATTGGCTTATGTTGTGTGTTTGTATTTGTCCATTTTGTTTAAATGTGCCAGACATTATGTATACACTTCTTCTTAATTTATATATGTATCATTTGGGATTGTGTCACACAGTGGATAAAATATAAAAAGTTATTTTTTTAGCAAAGCTCTGATTTTTTTTTTTGACAACTGGTGTGGCTAAATTACCAAATGTAATAAATTGCTAAATTAAATAAAAAAACGTTTAAAATTTTGTCGAAAAAGTCCTGACCAGAGAGTGAATTATATATTGACAGGTACAGTAACTCATCGTAATTAAGTTTGCAGTTGGGCAAGCCAGACAAGCACTTTAGGTTAATGTAACATGTAGTGAAGTAAAAAAAGAGCAAATCTTTTAATATCTGTAAATTTATCAATATGAAGTGAAACTGAATTAATAATTAATTATGAACTATATAGTAAACAAAAAAGTCTTAACCAAACCTTTGCAACTTTGAACTATCCTAGCTATCTCAGTTAACTTAATGATTTGTTGACTTGGAATGGTACTGACTTGGTGCTGAGCATTTGATGTCTGTTTTTCATTTACTCTGTGGTCAAACACATACTAAAACATCTCAGCTGGGTATAGGTCAGGTAACTGTAGAGGCCAAGTCGACTGACACAGCCATCCATCACTACTTTTTGGAGGCCGAAGGTGTGTTTGGGGTCATTGTCCAGTTGAAAATGGTCCTAACACAAACCAGATTTACATTTACATTTAATACAGCATATCTGAAGTGACTTACATTTATAATGGACACAATTTGATTGAGGTTTATGGGCTTTGATCAGAGGTTCAACAGTGGCAACTCGATTGTTGTAGAGTGATGACCTTCTTTTCTCTAGCCTAGTACGTTAACCACTAAGCTATCACTGTCCAGATCGGATAGCATGTTGCTACAGAAATCAGTGGTATCCAGGCTGGTTAAGTGTGCCTTAAATTATAAATAAATCATCAACAATATCATTAGCAAAACACCTTTTAACCATTACACATTATATGAGGTTGATATGTTCATGCTGTACATGCTTTGATTATAATAATTTTATTTATTCTCAATGTTTTTCAAGCACATTCTCAAAATTTTATGATTTTATTTTCAAAGCCAAGTAAAAAATAAACAAACAAACCTAAAAAAACTAACATTTTGTAGTGTAAAATAAAACAGAAGACAATTGTTTCTACAAATAGAAAGCATTCTACAAAAGTTTTCTATAAATTATTGATTGATTACAGAAATGCCAACACCCAGACATGTTGATTCATTCTTTTCTCCAACAATCCTAAATAAACAGAATGAACAGTTAAAACCACTTTTCTTACATTATGTATTCATTCAGTATAAGAGCAGACATAACTACCCAACTGTAACCTCACAATTCAGAAACGTGTGCTACATTTGTCTGTACGATAAACATGTCAATGTGGAAACATCACTTCAAACAAAAATTCTTTATGTGTAGACAAAGCTTGGCAAATATGTGATTGGTCAATTTTCTGTGATTTAAAATTGGATCTTTATTTAATTAAAATCATTTTGAACCCAAGCATGAACAGCTAGCCTGCATTTTACTGGCAGCAGAGGGCAGCTTTCATTAATTTAATCCGGCCCATTTAGAAAAAAAGATTTGAATTTATTTGCTTGTATTTGTAATGATCAAGCCAGTCCTGTATGCAGAGTCTTGAAGCCAACATTTTATAAAACAGAGATACATGGCATAATAACTGATGTAGGATGTTGAAGAATAAAATATACTAAATATTTTAACTGTAATATCCTGACTATACAAAGTACAAAGTAACAAAGTACATAGAAAGTGACGGACCAATGTAAACTGGTTGTGATTGTTGACTAGTTTAAATATCTAAATGTCTTGTAACCAAACTGAAGTTTTCATTTTAGTTTGGTTTGGATAATCAACCAATTTATGATTGAAACCCACATATGTAGATATGGGTTGAACATGCAAATCATACACTGGAAGAACATGGAAAACCTTACCCAATGATCAAACAACAAAACTTTTTTGCTTTGAGGCCAACTGACTAACTTTTAACTTAAAAAAGTTACTTATTAAAAGTTACTAAACCTTACCCATTTACTAATTATTAATATGTAATAAACAATGAGTAACAATCAATCACATGCATTGTTCACAGATCTTGGTTTACTTAATATGCCAGTGGTAACACAAGAGCTGTATTCTTGAACAGATCATTTTAAAGTAGATTCTTATTTAATTACCACATAAGAAAAAAAGAACAAGCCACAAAACTAACAAAACCATAAGAGATTCATTTACGATATTGCCCCAACTCAAATTCAAAACACAACAAAATCAGAACACAATCAGATCATGTATCTCAGATCTTAGATGAGTTAATGGATAATGTGTTTTTTGTTGTACCTGCACTTTGATGCCTGTTATCAGCAGTTTGTAACCTGCCAAAAAGACTATTTAATCATTCACACTAAGATAGCAAGAATCGTATTCACATTGAGCACTGGAATCCTAAGATTACAGACAGAACCTCTATATTCCACTATCCTGCAGGTTATATTAATTATAGTGTGCAACTAATCAACAATGGACCCTCAGACGGAGTCAGTGGCAAGATTTCAAGTCTGGGATTATGTGGTGTTTGCCTGCCTGTTTTTGATTTCTTCAGGTATTGGAGTCTTCTTTGCGATAAAGGAGAGGAGCAAGGTTTCATCAAAGGATTTTCTTACCGGGGGCCGACAGCTGACCTGTGGTCCAGTGGCACTGTCACTCACAGCAAGCTTCATGTCGGCAGTGACAGTTATTGGAACTCCTTCAGATGTATACAGATTTGGGGCCATATTTATCATATTTGGCATTGCCTACACATTTGTGGTCATTTTCACAGCAGAGCTATACCTTCCTGTATTCTACCGATCAGGCATTACAAGCACATACGAGGTACAACTAATTATGACTGTGCTACAACATCAAGTTTGCATTGTGTTGAACTGATGATGCTATGAAATATACAGACAGGTGATACAAATAGCATACAATAAAAATGCAACAATAAAAATGATAATATGATGATAATGATGGAAATGGAAATCACATTTTGTTTAAAGGAATTAAATTATATAAAAAAAAATTAAGCTAGTAATTGTGAATGCAATTTCAATCTAATCACACAACGAATTTAATGAGCCATCATAACTAGGAATTAGTTATTGACTTAACAAAATCATAAAAAACAAAGATGACTTGTATACTTTCTTCTCTGTAGTATCTGGAACTTCGCTTTTCTAAGCCAGTTCGAATAGCTGCTACTGTTATTTACATAGTGCAAACAGTGAGTAAAGATCTATTTTTTGTCTGAAGTAATTGGTTTAAATAAACACATAGTTTAAAAATCTCATTTTACAATTTTGCAGATTTTATATGCAGGTGTAGTAGTATATGCCCCAGCCTTAGCTCTAAACCAAGGTAGGTTGGTTCATCTTTTGAGTTTTTGATATTTCTATTTTCTGCTTTTTGATATTCATCATAATTTTAAATTCCCAATAGTGACAGGGTTTACTCTTTGGGGATCCATATTTGCTACTGGAGCTGTTTGTACCTTCTACTGTACACTGGTGAGTGTGTGTGTGAGACTGATATGTATCAGTTCCATTTTTGATGAGGATCATTAAACAAACCTTAAACCAGCATACCTGATGTGTTTTTATATCCATGTTTGGTGCAGGGAGGGTTAAAGGCCGTAGTGTGGTCTGACGCATTCCAGATGGTGGTGATGGTGGGTGGTTTCCTAACTGTGCTGATACAAGGAACTATAAAAAGTGGAGGAATCAGTGAAGTATGGAAGATAGCTGGTGAAGGGCAAAGAATAAATGTATTTGAGTATGTCTTAACAATACTGTTTACTTAGCTTTATTATGATGGACTTAATTAATATATCCTACTTTATAAACAAGTTCTGTCCAAAATAGAAACCAAATATTCTTGTGATGTAATTCCCTGCTGCAGTAATAAGACAGTTGTGATTTTAAACAATTGTTGGCTAATTGTTCTGTTCAGCCATGCCACAACTAAAATTAAATATCAAATGAGGAAATGCAATCAAATGAAAACCTTGTGTGGAAAGTCCAGGAACTCAAAACAGTTTACAAATGTTTTGTCCTACAACTATAGTTATTGACTGGTGCCCTTAGATGTTATAAACATTTGTCAGAAAAAAACCCATCTATACACAGGAAGTCTTGATGAACTCATGCTGGACACTTCTAGCCATGAGACATGTCACAATATCCTGCTGCAAAATCACACCCACCTTAATTAGAATGTATTGGTGTATGATGTATCATCTGCAAGGATGGGTTGATTGCCAAATTAGTTGAGAGTGCCCTCCACAACAATACACACCATCCGCATTAATTGTGACTGACTATATGAACTACACACCGCAACTACAAGAAAGTAGAAAGTAATCACAATAATGCTTACAATAATAACTCAACAGTGTATTTTAAGTTAATAATATAGCTATCATAAAACATGCTAGTCATATATTGTTGGTGATTTGCTTTATACTAATAGATGGCTGAAGAGTTGTCTTAAATGAGCAATGTATTGTTTAGCAAGATATCCTTTCAGCACAAAGACAGATTATATTATTTTTAATGTGTTTGTATTTGAAAGTAACCGAGATAGTTATAATGGAATGTGTTGGTTTCTATAGCTTTGACCCCAGTCCACTGAGACGTCATACATTCTGGACAATCTCTATTGGGGGGCTGTTTACCTGGCTGGGTATCTATGGTGTAAACCAGTCCACTATCCAGAGATGTATATCCTGTAAGACCGAGAAACATGCTCGCTTGTGAGTTTTTAACCGTGTGGAGCACACACTCCATTAATAAACATAGCATGATGCCTGTTACGAACAAAATTATCTTTCTCTCAGGGCTCTGTATCTAAATCTGCTGGGTCTTTTACTCATCTTATTCTGTGGTGTAGTCTCAGGACTCATCATGTATTCTTACTACTCCAAATGTGATCCCTGGACAGCTGGATATGTAAAGGCACCAGACCAGGTAACTTCTATTATTAAATGTTGGCATAGTGGCTGTAATTTTAGATACTCAATTTATCCCTTTTAACTCTAATTCTAATTAACTTCACAGCTCATGCCGTACTTTGTACTGGAAGTACTGGCCAGCTTTCCAGGTCTGCCTGGCCTTTTTGTGGCATGTGCGTTTAGTGGCACTCTCAGGTAAGATTAGTTCCAGAATTGCACTCTAAATATATAAAGACATTAGGTTAATTTACATGTGTATTATGTTTAACATACAAGTGTGCTATAATTGAATTAAACATGTAAAAAATAAAATGCAATCCATAAAAGTCTTGATTGTTGGTTTTAGCACTGTAGCAGCAAGCATTAATGCTCTCGCCACTGTGACGTTTGAGGATTTTGTGAGGCAGTGCTTCAAAAACCTTTCCAACAGGGCTGCAACATGGACCAGCAAAGGACTGTGTAAGTACAAATGTACTTTGAAATTCATTTTTTTAAATGTATAAATTTAAAAGTTACATTCAAATCATTACAACAAATACAGAAATGGCACAGTGTAGCCTAGTGGGTAGAGCTTTGGGCTGTGAACCCAAAGGTTCAAATCCAGGCTCTGCTACACGGCCATTGCTGGGTCCTTGAGCAAGACCAGGGTGCTGTACTGCGGCTGACCCGGCGCTCTGACCCCAACTTCCAGACAAGTTGGGATATGCGAATAGAAACATTTCGTTGTACTGTACATCTGTATATGTGTAATGACGAATAAAATTTGAATTTAAATTTGGCTTAGTCAATCATATTAATGAATTTTGCAATACAAATTCGAAGCATCACAAACATCAAATTATTCAACCGATTTAACCACTTCTGAGCAGCTAAAGCTCAGCACACATTTTTGATAGTTAAGATGGAGATTAGCTCATTAGTAAAGATTTCTGGTCTGAGCACTGCCAGGTTAAAACTGTTGGGCCTCAAAGACACTCATCACTACAGTTGATTTACTGTATGTAAAAGTAGATTTTTTGTCAGGGATGGACTAATGTGTAACTCTAAAATAGTTTACATATGTTTCCATAGGTTATAGAGGAAATCCTTAAGATTACCAACATAAAGTCAAATATTGACCATGAGCATTAGTGCTGATGAACAGAGTAGCGTTCAAAAATGTAAAGTTTAGCAAATATTATAACAAATATTGCACGCATGATGTCAGGTCTGTATCAAAGGAAACTCTTTAACAAGACAATGTAAAGCAACATTGTGTATAAGCAACATCAGCATCGCTTCTTACTTAGTGTAGCCCTAAACTGCACAGTACAAAAGGTAATACACAACCACAGAAACCCAGACCATTAAACAGCAAGAACGGAAAAACCCTTTCACATCAACAATTGGTGTCTTTATTTCCCAAACGATTGAAGAATGTAATTAAAAGGAAAGATGATGTAATCGTGGTAAACATGCCTTCTCTCCAGTTATTAGGAACATGTTGCACCAATCATATTTAGCCTTTTTATGTAGAAAAGCCCTTAAATCATTAAATATGTTGACTGTATTGTAAGCATGCATAGGTCCAGAAGGATTTAAAATGTTTTCCTTGCTGTTTTTTAATTTAAATTATATTTCATAGTATTTTGGTCGAATTTTATTGGTATATAAACAGCAAATTATGTTTTGTGCAGTGCATTTTATTATATACAGCAGCACAAAGCCCAGAATACTGAGACAGCAATAACGAAAACAATGACATGTTCACCATAACAACTGATGTCCTTATCCCAAACGATTACTGAATGTTTTTAATTTGAAAGGTGATGTAAGACATTATTAATAATGCCCACTTTCCATTTAATTTTTTTAATCATGTTGCAGCCATCATATTTTGAATTTAAAACATCTGTGAAATTCTGAGTTGGTCCACTATTGTGGAACATCTAGGTATTTTTTTTGCTGCAATGCAAAAATATGATACAGCTGTGTATACAGATCGGATCAAACAATTAGAAAACTGCCACTCTTAATTTTGTCACAGACTAATATCTGAGTACTTCAAGCTATATTTGCAAATTGGAAAAAAGTATTTTAGTTTGTATTGACAATCGCAACTTTTTTAACTACACAATCATTATATGTATCACAGTAACTTTTGCTGATCTGTTCATGGTCATATTTGGGAAGTTTGAGAACTGTGGTAGACTATTGGGTAGAATTGGACAACCAACCAGGGATGGTGATTTAAATCCAAGCTCTGCTATGCTGTCACTGTTGGACCATTGAGCCAGACCTTTAACTTTGTCTGCTCCAGGAGTGCTGTATGATGTCTTGCCCTGTACTCTGACCTCATCTTCCAAAAAGGCTGGGATACATGAAGAAAGAATGCCATTGTACTGAACTTCAAAAATCCACAGTTCCACCCAAAAAGCGTCCCCCCCTCTCCACAGCCACATACTCTAAAGGTCCCTCCTACTCCACCAGCAGAAGCCTTCTCCTTTATCCACTTTGCTTTTACTGATAGCAACTGCAGAGTATAAAACTATGTAAACAAAGATAACATTCAAGTCTACAGGCTCCTTGCTACAGGGAATGTTTTAATGACAACTGTTCTGAGAGCAAGCTGGGACTCAGTATGCCTGTAATGTTTTCTATTTAAAACAGAAATAATAAAACACATTCAGTTTATTAGGTAAAGCATAAAGTAAAAGAATAATCTTTTACCTGTGCCACGAGAACCTCAGGCTGCACCAGGTGTTCCTGTAGTTCCTTCTAAGTAGGCTCTGCTAAATAACAGATCGCTTTGACACCAAATAATTTTAAGTGAATGAAATGATATTATCTCATAGTTTAAACTTGTAACAGAATGCAAAAGTGCTACAGTTCTAAACAAGGCAAAAGCAATAAACTCTAGCTTAATGGATATCTGCAGAAGTGGTTAGAAAAGTGGTTATTTCCACTAAGTACAATTTCTTCACAATAACTAGAGACTTTAACACCCACTTAGACAATAACAAAGACAATAACACCAAAGAATTGGTGCAAACTTTAAATCCACTATGATCTCAAACCCCTTTATATTATTTTCAGTTATGCAGAGTAAGACAGCAGCATTCCTTCATTAACAGGAACATTAATAACACATGCACACTATTCCATGTGGGCAACAAACTTACAAATACCCCCAAAAGAACTTATCTTACATTGAAATGCTAATAATTTACTTAAGACAAAAAACAAAACTATTAGACTGTCCATCAAATCCATTTCAATAAAATAATGAATGCTTTCATGCACCAAGAAATACTATGACTTACATAGCACAATTCATTCAAGTGAGCAAATAATACAAATAACAGTTAAGCATCTTAAATCATCAACATGTTGTCTTGACACAGCCATCAAAATCCTGTAAAAACGTACATGCAACAAATAGTTAAATCCATTAAAAACAGCAGCAATTGAGTCTAATTAAGTCTACCAAATAACTACAGATCAGACTCAAATCTTATTTAATATCTAAGATAATTGAGAAAGTCTGGAGCTTAATGAACTCCAGTGGTCACCACAGTCCTGATACGGCTCTCAATAAAGGCAGCCTTTGATACTGTAAATTACAAACTTTTGCTAGACAGTTTGAAACACTGGGCAGAACTTTCTGGAACAGTCCTAAATTGTTTCAGGTCTTATCTAGAAGATCTGAGTTATTTTCTCACTATTGGCAGCTGTAAATCTGATAAGGTGGCTTTGACGGGTGACATCCCCCAGGGAAAATTTCTCTGTTCACCTCTCCTGTTTAATCTTTAAACGCTATATTTGGGCCAAATTCTACAGACCAAAACATTGATTATCATACTTATGCAGACAACACACAGCTATATTTGTCTCTCTTATCAGATGATTACAGTCCAATAGACTCACTGTGTCAGTGTCTGGAGCACATCGTCATGAATCGTCATTCATCCAGTTAAATAAGAACAAAACAAACGTTTCGTTTGACAGCAAAGAGGAAAGAATGTGTGTTAGTGAAAACCTCCCAAGCTTTAAAAACAAAAGACATAGATAGTCTGAAATTTGGGGGGTCAAATTGACTCAGATCACACTTTGATTATCCATATCAAAATCATCATCTTTTAAGGGTTTGGCATGTGAAATAATACAATTAGAATGTAAGTTGTGCTGCATCTCTTCTCAGCATCTTAGAATCAAGGGTCTAGTTTCTTAAATAGATTTAAAATAGCTCATCCAGGCTTTTATCTCCAGTTTATTTCCCCAAAAGACCATTAAACAGTTGCAGCTCTTTCGGAATGCTGCTGCTTCGAGTCTTAAACAGGACTAAGAGAACAGAGTGCATCAGTCCAGTTCTAAAATGTCTACACTGGCTTCCAGTTAGTTTCAAAATAGTTTAAAATGCTGATGCTAGTGTAGAATATAACCTCAGACATGTTTAGAGAATATAAACCCAGCAGATCTCTTAGATCCCTGGACTCAGCCAGAGTCCAGACTAAACATGGTGAAGATACTAAACAGAACTGGAGCACAGAACTGGAACAGACTGCCAGACGATCAGACTTTCCTTAAAAATAAAACTGTTCAAAACTGTTCAAAAGTCTGTAACTTTTATTGGTTTGGTATGTGGAATAATACAATTAGAACATAAGTTGTGCTGCATCTCTTGTTAGCAATGATGAACCTGGGGAATAACTATAATAATAGGGTGTGGCCAGAGAGAGCTATTTTTACATTGTTGTAAAACGTACAATACTATCTGGCTACATAAAACGTTTGTGTTTCAAGCCATAACGCCATTCTTCTACCTGTGGCACTAGTCTGTAAATGGCTCTTATTCATAACTAAGAAGTAGAAAGTATTAATCAGATATTTCTTTTACCACATGTTTGTTGTGGTAAAATAGTTAATGTTTTTTTTCTAATGTGATGCACTTTAAATTCTCTCTGTGTATGAAAGGTGCTAATCTGCTGGGTCTTTAACATCTTTATATTTGTATATAACAAATAAAGGCATTATATTGTATTCCATTCAATTTGGTCTAATTTACCATTGCCTATTGAGCTCTTTGATTGGTCTTTAAAAGCAAAACATTGCACATATGCTCAAGTAGAAAGTAGATAACAGAAACATTGTGTTTTTTCATGCAGGTGTGGTGTTTGGAGTGGCTTGTACCACCATGGCAGTTGTAGCATCATACATGGGACCCATAATACAGGTAAACACTATAACTGGCAACTGTACTAAAGCGACAGCAGATCAAGATCAGGTGTTAAAGCCTGACCAACAAAACAATGCAGTAAACTTAAATTAATCAACCATGATGTTTTTCATTACAGAGTCTTACTCAATTCTTTCTTTCGTTTATGTGCTCCAGGCAGCTCTTAGTATCCATGGGATGTGTGGAGGACCCACGCTTGGTCTGTTCTCTTTAGGAATTATTTTCCCATTTACAAACTCTAAGGTTAGTTTCAATGTCTATCAGAGAATATAATGTAATAAATTTAAAATAATTCCAAGGCCGTAGTCATGAATAGATTTTCACAGCTGGGTAGCTGTATAAACCATATAAAGATTTATATGTACGCCATGTCAATGTTTATCATATCCATATAAAATATATAAGTGATATATGTAATGCAGATACCAACTTTTTAAATGAGAAAGAGCGAAGCTTCTCATTGGTTGGTTTTGGCACGTGTCTGTAAATGAAAAAGTCAATATATGACCTTGACATTCCAGCAATCTGGGGAAACCGTTATGTACTTATACAGCCCATTCTTACTAAAACATTTTTAAACTACAACTAAAAGATAATGACTTTTAAACATATTTTAAATAAAGACGTTGAATGTTTTAACAACACAAGTATATAAACTTTATTTTAAATCCCATGGTGAGTGTACAGCATGTTGCTAATTTTACCACTGTGCTTATATGTGGCCTGCTTTTAGGGCGCCATCGGAGGTTTGGTGTTGGGCCTTACTCTGTCCTTCTGGGTGGGAATAGGTGCTTTTGTCTACCCTCCCTCTGATATCAACACTCAACCCTTGCCTCTGAGCACGGAGAATTGTTACTCACCGAACACCACAGCTGGCCCAGTCACTCCAACACCTTTCCGGACTACCACAGCAAGCACAGACAGGTTAAAAGCATTTTTCTGCTTATCAAAACGAGCAAACATTTCTCAATAAAAATATGATTTTTCTCAGTATTTTATTTTTATTCCCAGGTCTGTGTTGGCTGAGAACTGGTATTCTATGTCTTACCTGTACTACAGTGCAGTGGGCTATCTAGGCACAGTTATAGGAGGGCTGCTAATCTCATTGTTAACAGGTGAGGGCTGGTGAAAGTTTATCGTGGCACATGCGAAGAAAAAAGTACAACATAGCTAACAGACTAAAGTTGTTATTTTTGTGTCAGTAGTTACTGCCTGTATGCAACTATCACAGTAGTTAGCTAGCTGGTTTATCAACTCTGTCCTATCCAAAAATATTAGATTATGTAAGATAATCATTGTCACCATTAACAACATTAAAATACACGTTAATGTAAGTAATTTTACAAAATTTTCTCATGGCTTTTTGCCCACAATTGCTATATCAATGGAGTGGCTGAGGTTTTTTAGTTGACCAGTGGCATGTCTTGTCTCCAGTGTCAACCCTGACAAGAATAAATTCACTGATGAGTAAATAAATAAATTGCTGAGACAAAATTGATACATTCTGAGGGTTTTGTATGCACATGCATATGTGTACTATATTATCTGCACCATACTTTGATATCATAACTGTTCATGTGCTAAGTTGCTTTCTGATTGTAGGCCCAACCAAGCCCGAGACAATAAATCCAGTGCTTATAAGGCCAGTGTGCAACCTGTTGTGCTTCTGGTCAGAGAAATACAAAAAAAAGTTCTGGTGTGGTGTCAATCATGAGGAGGACACAATGGTAAGAACCCTGGCTTATTTTGCAGACGTAGTGGAAAGGAACTGTCATGGTGAATATAAACAGCAATGCTGACTCGTCCGTTGCTTAATCTAACAGGATGATGGTGTGGAATTTGGAACTGCATGGGAAAAACCTTCAGATAGCAACTTTAAAACTGAAGAAAATGGAAAGACACAGAGCATCAACATGAAAGAAGGACATACTAATCCAACGTTTACAGCATTCTAGACTTCACCAAGATGTTTTAAATGTTGAATGTAAACATTTGACAAAGCAATTTGTATGTGGAATGTATTAAACTGTCAAAGTACACATTTATTTACATACTCATAGGTTTTACTCAGTTAAATCTCTAAAAACACATCCAAAATAGTTCATAATTATGGTTCCTAAATATGTTTGGTCTGTGACCATAATATTCTCTTTTTGATTGTATGTTTTATTTGCACTGTTTCATTATTATTTATCACACAAGCATTAAAAATGAGTTGTATAATAACATAATAAGGCAGCCTTTAAGTTAAAATTGTAATATTTAACAACATATTCACGGGTTCTTTGAAAAAGTTTAGACACTTTCCCAACTCTTGCAGCTGTGGCCCGGTGGTTTAAAAACTGAGCCTTTAATCAGAACGTTACCGGTTCGATTACCGAGTTGACAGGTCATGACTAAAGTGCCCATAAGCAAGGCAACAAACCCCTAACTGCTCCCCGGCTGCCGTTGCTAAGACTGCCCACTGCTCCGGGCATGTGTGCTTATTGTTGCCCACTAGTGTATGTTCACTTATATGTGTAAATGTGTTTCATGACACAGATTGGGATAAATGTGGAAATGTCCCGCCCCTTATTTAGCAAGGGTTCTAGAAAATATCCCATAACATACAAAAAATGTCAAAGACACAGTACTTATGCAATCAAAATTCAATAAAAAAAACACCACAACAACTTTATTTAAAAAATACAACTAATGATTTATTACATAAAAGAATGATATCCAAATCTGGTATAGATTTTTGTACACATTTTCCATTTATTACTATTATTTTTTTTACATGTAAACAAAGATGGTGTAAACAAAGCACGCTGTTAATATTGTTTACATCACCACAACAATTTGAACACTCTGTATGGCTCGTGCTGAATATCTTATTCACTGTAACTGACAGAATGAGAGCATAATAAAAGTTTTACACATTACCCATTGCAGCTGTGTTTTACTGCTATGCCAGACTAACTCCCTAAAGCCACTGCTTTTTGAATGCGTTTCCACTCCAGAGTGTGTTGTTTACATTGCAACGTCACATACTTCATTCTTTTGTATGTTGCATGCTATGTTTTCTGCAGGTGTGCTTTTTAAAACCAATGTGGACGTTTTCAAGGAAAATGTATTATTACATATCAAAGTTTCCTACAACTCAGTTAAACAGATAAGATAGAACAGTAAAAGGCTGTTGACAGTTTATCACCTGGAAGTCTTTGAGAGTTTCACTTGCTTGATAGTGTAGTATGGACATGCACTTACCAAATTACTGATCACAGATCAGACAGTGAGCAATGCATGAAAGTACACACACGCCCGTCTCACACAAATCCCAACAGAATCCGTCTGTATGGCTGAAATCATGCATAGATTACCACATACATCACTGCAAGAAAATGACGTGTTAAAGTAATATCAAGCATGGTATGTCTGGTATTATAGCTCCAATTGTGTGTTGGGGAAATATTAAACAAATAATTAATAAATGATACAGAATCATAGTATGTTTCTGCTGTTAAATTGTTCTAACAGGTTTATTTTACCTTCAACTATTGAGGCGCATCAACACCTCAGTTCGTTTAAGTGCTTCTTTCTAAAGATGGATGGTTATACATTATTATGCAGCCAACTGAAAAGTTATTATTTTAGTATAACAGGCTTATTTCTAAAACATAGTGCCTGCGAACACTGACAGGGGTCTAAAAGAAATAAATACACATCATTGGCATGTGGAAAGTGAACAAAAACTAGCAGCATTCATAAACATTCCAAAGGATCAAATAACATTTTAATAACACCATATCCTTTTAATGTGCTTAGTTTATTATCTTATATAATCATTGTTCTTCCTTTATAAATCCTTTTCCTTTGCCATTATAAGCTGTTGATGAATTACAGGTCCAGAGGCATTTTCCATCTTTGCTTTTTAAAGACTTTTAAGAATGTGCTACAGGACTGAAAAGTAGGAACTGATTATCAATAGAAGTAAAGTTGACCAGGCAAAACCTGAAATAGCTCAGGTTTATACTGCATTTTACAATATTCATTTTGACATTTTTGGGAAAGGATAGATGGAATTCACATATTTGCTGCGGAGTAAGTTTTTTAACTTAGTTTGCACCCATAGTCACAGCAACATGAGTAGTATAAAGGGCAATTTCCCCAAAGTATTAGGATCTTCTGGTTAAATTACATTTATACTTTTGGAGTGGAAGATCTCAAAGTGGAAATATGTCATTTATACACAGTTCCTATATTGTAGACTGACACTGACCTTTTCTTTTACAATGTATATGTAGTTTTAACTTAAGTCAATGTCAATTCAAGTTGTGCTATTATTTATGTTTGTTAATACTGTAAATTGGATTATTTATTATATCCAAACGTGCATCCAAACCTAAAAGCTCACAAAAAGATGACATGGCATTTTATGTCCAATTTTAAAATGACGACGATGATGATAATGCTCTTGACAGCATGTTCTTTATAATGCGGCCATAATGTTATAATCTTCTACGAGAAATGATGTAAAGGGAAACTATGCAATCTTATGAGGGCAATCTAACTCTTACGTTATGTATTATGGCAGTTGTCTATCGTATCATCTGTTTTATTTATCAGAAACCCAAAGATAGCAACAGGGCACTAAGCATAATTAACATGTGTCATGTTAAGAAAGCTATTTCAGAGATAACCGGTGATGTACCACTATAGTATATTATTGGACTATGTCATAAAAGCTCACATTAAAACATACCGTCTTTTATGATCTGTATATAACAAGAATATTCCAGTCCAATCTTTTTTTCTATTTTCATCAACTGCTTTTATGCCGGTCAGGTTCCACAGTAAAACAACAATTTACCGCGCAGGTGAAATTTGGACCCTGGAACCCAGTAACGGTAAGCTGATGCACTAGACAGCAAGAAATGAGAATGTTTTAACAATAAACAATCTGATTATCTTATATCTGACAAATCCTAACAAATGGTTGTGTGGAGTTTGTTCTTCCATGTTCGTGTGGGTTTTCTCCGGGTGCTCCGGTTTCCTCCCATTCCAAAGACATGCCACCAGGTTGATTAGAGATGTTGAATTGTGCTATAGATGCAAGCAGCTATTTCCAAGCCCGCTAGGGTCGTCCAGATGGGTGTCCATACGCTGAACGTAAAAAAACAAGATGTTTGAAATCTGATGCCATTGTCTTATAAGTACACATACACACAGTTTCTGAAGGAATTTAGATGGTACGTTTTTCCAAACTGACTGCATCTATCACTTTTAGGACAATTAGCTTGGCTGTATGTTTGTGTATTGTGTATGTTTGTGTTTGACTGTATATTGCCTTAGTTTATGACCTGGGACATGAAAATGTACTTTATCTGGGTAGCAGAGATGTTCCTAAGCCAGTATTAAGTCTTCTACACACACGCCCTTCTGTTTCAGTCAATGACTGAATAATGTTTCGACCTGCATGTGACATTCATCTGCATTAGCAACTGTTTGATATAATTGGTTGATCATACACTCGACAACAACCTTACAACTTGCAGAGTTAACATTTATGAATTCAGGTTGCCTGTGTACCTATAAGAATTGATGCTAGTTTAAAGGCAAAGGCTAGCATTGCTAAATATTGATATGATTTTTATTTTATTTTTGTTCACTCACTTTGTATTTTTCATCCATCCATCCATCCATCATCTAGTATCACCACTGCTTCATCTTATTTAGGGTCATAGTTGGACATACACTGGGTAAATACACTAAACAGATAAACATGTCAACAGTATGTTGTAGTGGAAGAGAGAACATGCAAACAAGCACAAGCGCACCTACACACAGGACAATACCAGTATCTCCAGTTAAACTGACTTTGTCTTTACGTGTGAGAGAAAACTAGAGTACCCCAAAAAATGCGGGCAGACAAGGAAAGAACATGCAAACTCCACACAGAAAGCAGCAGACCATCTTATCCAGGTATCGAACAGGACTTGTTGCTGTGAGGCAGAAGTAATTGCTTAAAACTAAACTTGGGTCTCTATTTAAGAATTTTCCAAATACAATTAGTAATTTTAAGGTTGATTAAGCGAATATATGGGTGCTAGTGGGACAAAGCTGTCAGTGATTCCACACACACTTCTGAAATGTAATTATAATCCTAAATAGTGAGGGTGAATGCATTTTCGTTGCACCGCTAGAAAAAAACTAATCGAATCCCAGCCCCATGTCTTTTTCTGGCGGTGAAAAGTAAAAGATGAAAACACATTTTATTCACTACATTGCATGAGAGACGAGACCTGAGAGATAAACCTGGATGAATCAGGCGTAACATGTGTAACACTTAAACTAAATGCAAATTAACACACTTAAATACAGCTATCCTTCTTAAAAAAATAGGCATTTTAAAAAAGACTGAAGAAAATGAAACAATACTGTATTTAATTGTGGAAGATGCCATAATTTCTTTAATTTATTTCATATTTTTCTCTTAATTTAAAATCTGTATGCAATTATTTATGCTAAATGTTAACTGCTGCATTTTTAGAGCCACCAGAATCTCTATTTTTAAGGACAGTGTAAGACATTGGTGAGCATTAAAAAATGGTAATTAATGTAAACTGACCTTTACTGAGAGAGATTCAGAAAGAGGTTTGATTATAGCACAACATTATATGCCAGAATTGACAGCGGGGTGTATTGAAGCCCTTACTCTGCATAGTAAACAACACAGTTGCATCCAGTTCCATTTTACACAAAACCAGCAAAACCAAAACCAAAGCCAGTAAACATCTGGGATGAGATCAATAGCATAAGTCAGTAAAACAGAACACAGGGCTGTAAAAGGGACTGCAAAAAGGACAGGACACATTTGGTAAGCATCATGTGAGAGGCTCTTTGGTGCAGAGCCACTCTAGGACCATTCATTCTAGGGAGACCCGTTATTTTATAAACTCATGTCTCAGTTTCACCAACAAACTTTCCAGCAATTAAAACCTGAAGTGGTCTGGAAGTGTTCAGCAAAGCTAACGCCACTTGAAACCGCACAATGGACATGCATGCAAATGCAAATACGCTGCGTTTTTTTTCTCTGCACAGCCATCCACTGTCTGGATTCTTACTTGCTTTCACATTATTGTTTGTTTCAATATGTGAGTGTGGCTATACGTATCATGTGTCTGAATGTCAGGCATAGCTAAGGCCACTCGTGGTGATAACGCTTGCCGTTTTTCTTCCTCTCTTTCTGCAGGTGCTCCAGTTCTGCTTCATATAACATCTCCTGCATCAGGTATTTCTCCCGTCGCATACGCTCACACAGGTCTTTAGGCATGTCCGGGATTAGATGCGCGATGAAGGTTTTAATTCCAAACACCAAGTGCTGAGGACAGGAAGAAAACCATGTTAGCATAACACTCGTGTAACTGAGCATACGATCATCTTACTTGTCCACGTCGGAGAAGTTTTATTGTCATTTCGACAACAATAAATGGTGCAGTTACACAACAGTATAATAAATACAAAATAAATGCTAATCCTATATTAATTATAAAAACATTTAATTAATCTAAATAAGTTGGGAGACAATTAACAAGTACAGTGGAACCCCGGTTAACGACCACAATCCGTTCCGAAAGGTCGGTCGTTATCGGAAATGTTCACTATCCGAAAC
>JAOTRQ010126160.1:0-18854 GCA_028565875.1 Hoplisoma paleatum | reverse complement strand
CACACATAACCCATAACATTAAACACACACATAACCCATAACATTAAGCGATCGCTACAATATATTACATAGATTGTAAATTTATAATTTACACTAATGAAAGTGTGATTTTAAAAATAAAAGTGACAAAAAAATTAATGCAGCTCACTGGTAAGTGTCACTATAATGAGCTGTTTTTAGAACAGGCCCGCGGGAGACTCATGAGGTCCGGGGGCACCACGTTGGTGTCCCCTGATTTAGATGTTTGTGTACGCAGTAAATGTTCTTATAAAATGCTTCGCTGTTTTCTATTCAATATAATGTTTAAGCATAACTGTGTGTTTTTCCACCTTTATTTTTTATATAGATATTAAAAAGGAACCGCAGAGTCCTGTCGAGCCTGATGACTTCATTTTGTTCCCGAAACATACGGAGATGTTGGGAGATGATGCGAAGGACTGTGGGGTGTCTGTGTCTTTAGAAAGGACGGGGATGGAGACTGATACAGGCAATAACATGGACATTACTTACATCCTGTACAGGTGGGGAGAAAACACTTAAATGTGCTTGGAATTATCCAATAAACATTATAATATTAGATAATAAAACTGTTAAGTTAATTCTTTAATTTTTTTAATTAAACTGTTCATCTGGTCACTGTTTGTTTATTTATCTGTCTGTCTATATATTCTATATCTGTCTGTCTGTCCATGCATCTTTTTATCTATTTTATGTATGTCTGTCTGTCTATCTGGCCATATCTATCTATCTATATATTTTATATTTCACTATTCGTCTGTCTGTTTACTGAGTCCTGTGGTTGGGGGTTTAAACGTGTCTGTGGTGAAAACTCGACACTACCGTGACACTGAGCATGACAAAGTGGTTCTAAAACATTTAAGCTAAACACTAAATTCATCTTTATACTGTTATTATTTTTTCTAGGAGGTTTGCGCCTGATTTCTTCCAGGGTTGCAGTGTAGAGGAGACTCGTTTACACTCCCTGCAGTTACATCCAATGTACACCGGTAACGAAATCTGTGACATCACCAGTTTATACTCATTTTTTATAAACCACCTCAGTAAAGTTTTGTACCTTCTCACTTTATCTTCAGGTAATCAGAATGCCAGCAGCCAGACGGAGAAGTCCGAGCCGCCGTTCATCTTCTGTTTCTTCTCTCTGCCGAATGTGGGTTATGTGTACAGTCTAAAGAACAGCGTGGAGCTCATCTCCACCTACCAGTACCCAGAGAAATCTCTTCAATCTGTGCTCAGCAACAAGTTTCTCTACGTCATTACCAAGTAATACAAGCCTGGTCAAGTTTTGCCTAAAATTAGAGTTCGACTTTAGAAGGGGCTTTGGGTTCAGTCTCGTTTAGTGCCTGTTATAAGAATATGTGCTCACTGCTGCCCCCTGGTGTCTATGTGTGTATAAAATGTGTGTTTCGCTGCACTGACTGGGTTCCTATGTGAATTCCAGCGTGTGAAAAAGCACGGTAGTAAAAATTTCTTGTAAATTCTCAACACATGACGAGTTGCTTCCTCCTGTAGTAGAAGTAAAAACAGTAAACATAAATTTAGTTTTCACTTGAATGTTGTTTTGGTCATATCTTGGACCCAGTATTATTTAAAAAAAAGATTTACGTTACAGGAATGCCCTGCAGTGTTTTTCTGTGAGGTGCAGTGCTGTGGTGGCTCGAGCCGACGACCCCTACATCGACACCACCATGAAGGTAAACGTCACTTCTCAATGGCCGTCGTTTGACCTGTGGTGAAAAGAAAGAGGTTAAATGGGCTTTTAAACGCTTGAAATAAATAAAAATAATGAAAAAGTAGACGGAGAAGTCGCTACACCAACCGAGCTCTTTGATTTTCTTATGATGTCATTCTGTGCACACGTCATACTTAAATTCTTGTTTTTTTTTTCATTGCGGGTGTAATTGTGTCCAGGCCTGTCCTCCTGCCACTATGGACGTGTGTGCCATGCGGATTCAGCTGTTCATCGGTCTGAAGGCTCTGTGCTGTTACGGGAATCAGATCGTGTTGCTCACGGCCGCCGGCACGGACAGCAAAGCCGAGACCGGACGAGGAGCCAGAAGGACTCTGTAGGTCAAATCGTATGACGTTTTTATAGAAATGTACCATATCTAGACTGACAGGTGTCACATGGAGCCACTGTACTGTGTCTCAGTACTTTAAAGATGACGTTCTTTACATATGTTGTTGCTCTTACACTTATTTTTTTTAAAGATAAGACCATCAGCTATCAGTTCTGGAAAAGTTCCTGTTCAGGTCCTTTGTGTAAGTCATACACGTGTGTACCATCTAAACCACCTACTGATCCGAAACCATCCCCAGAAATCTTTGCTATGTTTATAACTGTACGAACCCACATGCTTTTACACCTCACACTGCATTGCTGTCTTATCTTGTCGAGAAAGGAGTAATTTATTGTTATTTAAACGTTCACGTCTTTCTTTTCACTCATGTATGCTTGAGCAAGTACAAATAGCATTAAAATGACTGGAGTGTTCGGAGTCTGTCGGTTTTGGAGCCGGTCGGCCTTCGCGGGAGCTAAAGAAGCTTCAAAGCTCGTCCCCGGTAACTCATCGCTACAGACAAACGATTGTGGTTGTGGGACAGTCGGCCAATGTTTCGGACCACCGTCTTTCACCCACCACTTAAAAGCGCCGATACGACCACACAAGGCTTGGACTGCGCTTCCACAATTCTTTGTGGATGAAATGAAATCGTCTCTAGCACATAAATTAAATTCTTCAGTCTAATGGAATCAGATGGCTTGCATTTCTGAAAGCATTTTTATTCTGACATTGTCGAGAATTGTGCACAGATGTAGATGTCAAACCTCAACAACACACGACTGTCGAATTATGTCGGAAAAGTCGAGTATTGCTGAAGTCACATACCGCCGGCTGTTGTATTTTTTTTTTCGTGTTTTGTTTTAACACTTAATTCTGTACATAAAGCGTTAAAACTCGTATGGAACAGTTAGTGTTGTTGCTAATTGATGATATCCCAGTTCTATTAGATTTTTACTTGTGGTGCTGGTGGAAGCAAACAGTACAGCCGAGTAATACAATGTTTCATGAGGGGTTGGAAACTCACACTACAGACGAGTAAAATTGTGACTCCTGGGGCGGTGGAAGTTCAAATCAAAGTTTATTCGTCACATACATAGTTATACACAGTACAACCGGCAGTGAAACGCTTTATAACCGCTCCATCCCAACACTCAAAATTACGGTTAACTGTTACGGTGTGGTGGTCGGTAGCAGCTTCAAGGTTTCTAAGTTTATGCTATAGCCGAGTTTTGCTGTGACTCCTGGGGCGGTGGAAGCTCATGCTACAGCCGAGTATTGATGTGACTCCTGGGGCGGTGGAAGCTGACGCTACAGGAAGACGGCTTTGTGTGTGTGTGTTAATGCAAGTCACATGACTCACGACACATGACTGAATTAGAATTTTACTCTTTTGAATGATGTATGAACACCTGAATGCGTCTCCATGGTTCCCACCGGGTTCTGTGCAGTTCTGATGTCACTGTGCTTCTCAGATCGCGAAAGATTTCAGTGTCGAAGGTGAAGGAACCCTGTGATGGAGCTGATGGATGGAACCTGTATGTTCTCAGTACAGTGACGACGCTGCAGCTCTACAGTGAGATGGTACACAGCTTCATTCTCGTGCTTATACTTAAAAAAACATCACTGTCCTATTATTATGCACTTCGAGGGAATTGAAAACCTTGTGCCTGACCTATTTTAGTGCACGCTGGCTACCCACAATGCACTGTGACTGGCTCTCGTCACAGCTTGAATGAAAGACATGGTTTTGTACATTTTTTGAGCTCTTGAAACATTGGGGTCCTGGTGATTGGGTTCTCTGACAGGTGGAGTACAGTAAGCGCTACGAGCAGACCAACCCGCTCTCTCAGAACTGTCTCCACCTCCTGAACGAAGCTCATCTGCTCCTCCTGACTGATCTCCTCTGTCCCAACCCTGCCGACCCTTCAGACGCACCCAAGCTCCAGCGAGCGCTACGGGAGAGCTGCGCCCGACTCGGGGACTGTTTCAGCAGGTCAGACACTACACCCTAAAATCAGAGGTCACCCGGGGGTTCGTTTCAGTTCGCGAGATCTGAGAGAACTCAAAAGGTTCTCATTGATTTGACATCATTAGTGTACACGCAATTAATCGCCAAAATCCGCCCAGGGCCCAGGGAGCCACACGTGGTAGTTCAGTTCATTTATCATCAACCGACCGTGTAGTTCTGAAGTCGAACGTCTGCACATAAAATGCTTCAACTGCTTGAATCGATTTCCGTCTCTTTGCCGTCTAGGTTGGATAAGCGAGACAGTCACTTGGCTCTTCCGTACTATAAAATGTCTGGCCTGACTGTCACTGAGGTGATCGAGAGGAACGTGGCCATGTGCCGAACCTCTGCGCTGGATTACGGAAAGGGCTTCCTTTTCTTCCTCAAACATTCTCTCTACGAGGAAAGCATGGAAGTGCTGAGCGAAGTAAGAGCGCATCGTATTTTATTCCACGTCTAAAGTCGGGGTTAATCCCTCTCCTAATCCTTCTCTTAATCCTTCTTTTAATCTCTCTGTTAATCCCTCCGTTATGTACAGGAGACGGCTAACACGGTGCTGGAGATCTTCACCAAAGCCGAACCCGCTCAGCTCCCGTACGTGGTGTCCAGCTCTTTTATGAAGAATGTGAGTCCTGCTCGTGCTCAGGCCCACTTGGAGCAGGTAGAACTCAACGGCGCCCCCTCGGTAACGCTCACACTGTGCAGGGCCGCCCAGGCGCTGCGTTTGGGAGACCTTCAATACTACCAGCAGCAGATGGACCGCCATGCCGAGGTTCGATAAGCACACGTTTATTTCCAATTTAATAAAGAAACGAGGAACATTTGAAGTCGTCCTTCATGTTGGCACGTTCAGATGTTGCAGAGTTATTTACATTTGAATCCCGGGACCCCCCGAGTGAAACACTTCGTACCTCGGTTACTTTATTAAACATTTTCTTTATTTATTTTACCAAATTCTCTGTATCATCAGTCATCCAGTTACATTTTTCTTCCTCCTTTTCATTCTTTCCAGATTTTTCTTTCATTCTTCTTTAACCACCTCTCAGAAATCCATCCACAGCTCGTCTGTAAAGTATTGTATATAGATAATCACATTTTCCCTGCATGCTTTTCAATTCATCTCTGTTCCCGCGAATGCTGTCCTTTTTTCTCTCTCTCTTTCTTTTATATCATGTGGTGGCTGAGAAGAGCGGAAACTAGAACAGGGACCTGTACTTAAACCGACAACCTTCTGATCACCAGCTTTGTTCTCTAACCACCAGAGCCGGGATCGTTACACACGATGCTTAACAAGCTTTTTTTGTTCTTGTTGTTGACGTGATCAGATGCTGCAGGTGTACGGCTTCATCGAAGAACCCAAGCTGCTGGTTCACGGCAGAGGAAAGTCGGTGGTGCCCACCCAGCTGGCACAGCACCTGCACGACACTCAGGACGGTCTGCTGGTGGCCGCCGTGGTGGCGCTTCACGAAAACAGCAAGATCAAACTGGACGAGGCCGAACTTTTCTTCCGGGTAAAGTCTCTCGTGGTCACTTTTTCACGCTGACATGATAAGTTTTCAGCGCTGGTTTCTCTGTATTGGTGTCGTTTTCTGCGTTGTGGATCAGGAGCTGTGTACGAGCAGCTTGGAGATTGTCCCTCAGCTGCTGGTGGATTTCTGGGAAGCTCTGCTGGTGGCCTCGTCTCAGAAAACCATCATCCAAGAGCTGCTGATGCACCTCACCTCCGTCTACACACACCGGATCATCCACAGAGAACGATCCGGGATTAAAGCTCTCAAAACCGCTGAAGACCTGGTGGGTTCAGACCTCGGTACTAACAGACCCCAAAGTGTTTCTGTCCAATCAACGTAATATCAGAGAGAGAGAGAGAGAGAGACAGACAGGGATGGATGGATGGATGAACGGACAGTTGGATAGATAGATGGATGGACGGACGGATGGATGAACGGAGATTGATTTATAGACAGACAGATATTGATTTAGAGATACACAACAGTGAGACAGACAGAGACAGATGATGGAGACATAGACAGACAGACAGACAGACAGACAGACAGAAATATAATAGCTAGACAGATGAAGGTTGATTGATTTCCAGACAGATTTGTTTAGAAAGCGGTATAATGTGTCCCCTTGTCATTTAAATTTTTTAAGATCAACTCCAGCTGTCACTATGGGGCGCTGTACCCCTGGGTGAGCATCCTGACTCCACTTCAGTTCAACATCACACACGATCACCAGGAAGATCTACAGAAACTTCAGGTCAGTAACCTGCCACAGGTCATGTACACTCCTTATAAAGCAGAACTCTCAAACCCGTCCTCCGAGTGCCGGCGGGGCTGCTGTATTTTTATTCCAACCAGATCCGAACGGAATCTGATTTCACTAGTTTAAATAGCAGGGGTCAGTTAGACCTCTGATCATGTGATCATGGGTCGGCTGGAACAAAGACCTGCAGCCATATCGGCCGTTTATGACACCCGTATTATAAAATTTTAGTTTTTCAATTTATCGAATTATTTCTGAACTTTCTAACGTATAAAAGCAGCAAACGTTATTGATTAAATGTACGTATCTGACTTTTTAGTGGTTTAAAAACTAACTAAAGCTGATGAAACATCTGGATAGTGTTCTCTGCTTTGCTCGTAGTTCGTTTTATTTTCCATGTTTGGTTGAGACGCTCGAAATAAACCAATTATACACAACTTTAAATCGAAATGTATGGAACATTTATTGTATAAAAGATGCACTGGTGAGTTGTGTGCTGTTAAACGTTTGGTGCAGTCTCTTCTGTGCGGTCCAACGCTGGACGTGTCGTGCGTAGCGCCTCTGCTGGAACAGCTGTCCGATGGCGACGCTGCCGGCCTGAGCGTCCACGTTCTCCATGTTACCAGACTCGGGCAGCACGGCAGCGCCATTGAGAAGCTGCTGGATCGCTGTCCTCAGGCCATCGTCCCTTATGCTCACCACGAACTACGTGACGACAGACGGGTGAGTTTGTGACCCTCACATGTACCCACACATTTCATTTGTGTATCAAAGGACCGTTATTGTTATCTCATGTCAGGATTAAATCCTCTCCGTACTTCCTGTAGGTTTATTGGTGGCAGAAACTTTTTCCAGAGCTTTGTAAACGAACGCGATCTTCATCTGGACACGGCGTTTTAACTGATGCACTGAAAGGTAGTGTGTGTGCGTGTGTGTATGAGTGCGCGTGTGTCTATTCGTGCATGTGTGTATGTGTGTTTATGCACTTTTGTGAGTGCATGTGTGTGTCTGTGTATGTGTGCGCATGTGTGTGAGAGAGAGTGAGGGAAAGTGAATGTGTGTGTGTTTGTGTGTGTGTTCATGTGTTTATGCATTTCTGTACGTGAGTGAGTGTGTCTGTGTGTGTGAGAGAGAGAGAGAGAGTGAATGCGTGTGTTTGTGTTTATGCATTCTGTGTGTTTGTGTGTGTTTATGCACTTCTGTGAGTGTGCATGTGTGTGAGAGAGAAGGAGAGTGAATGTGTGTGTGTGTTTGTGTGTGTGAAACTTCTTCTTCTTCTTCCTCCTGTAACAGAGACTCTGGTCGTTTTATCCATGCTGTTAAATCCAGTCGAGCTTCTGGACTTGTTACCAGATGATGGGACTGCAAGCTTCTTCCTGCCACACCTTCTGGAATGCAGCCAGGAACGTCTGCGCCCCTGAGCTGTAGAAAATTAACCTCAGTGAGACGATCACGTGTTCAGTATCACGGTTATGAACACATCTGTCTGTGTTAGTACATGTCAATGTATCGATCTGCTGTATTTATACCTTACGCTTGCTATAATCAGCAATCCAGCACCATGGATCGGTGTCCTGGGGGGGGGGGGGTTCTACTCTACATCGCGTTTAATGTCTCCAGGTTGAATCGGACCCACTGCAGCCATGACCAGGTGCAGAGCAGAGATTTAATATCATGATCAACATTTCAGTTGGTGTTAGCAGTTTAACTAACACGTTTCGAATAGACTAGAATGGCTTTATTTGTTATTACACATATACAGATGTGTAGTATGGGTGGAGTATAGGGTGGAGTATAGGGTAGTATAGCGCAGTGAGTGTTGGTTAGCTAAGCTTAAAAAAATGCTGATGTTAGCATTCAGCAGTATGTAAGTGTCTTATTCAGAATCTCCAAAGCAAGGCTAGGTTGCAAAATTCCACGAACATTTAGCACGTTCTCTGTTTTGCACCACTACAATCATAGTAAAGACGAGATCAGTGAGCTGACGGAACCGAACGCTTACAGAAGCGTGTTCTGTATGCTAGACAGTCATTGTATCATTTATAGACGTGATAAATGATTTTTGCACTTTGTCACTAAATATCTAATATACAAGGCTTTAAAATATGCTTTATACTCCTTATTTGTACGTTTGTTTTATTTATAACTGAATTAAATATATTAAAACTTGTTTTTGTGTAACTTGTGTTGTGTAATCCTGTACAATGCCAAGTGGACAATCAGCCGTACGATGTGTGGAACAAAACCAAAACTGAAAACGATTGTGTGAACAATTATAATTTTATTCATGATGTGCAGAGTTGACATGAAGTGCTGAATCATAAATCGTTCCTCATGCCCAAGTTGGGTTCTTATCTTCCGAAAATGCCTTTCTTTTTCTCTAAAAAGTCAAACATAGTTACGTAAAACATAACTACACATATATATATTTCATATTTTGTATTTTCCTTGTGACCCATCTGTGTCTTAGCCTCACCTTTTTCAGTCACGTTGTAAATGGTCTCCATACCGGCCAACACATGGTCAGCGACGTGGCAGTGCAGGAGCCAGGACCCTGCGTACTGAGGACGCATCACCACGGTCTGGAACGTTCCAGGAAATAAGTCGAACACGTCGGCTCGATGGGAGCCAGACATCTAGTGCAGAACACACACACACAGTTAAACTAATGAATCCTTTCAATAGACGGATGTACATTACACACTGACATGTAACGATACACATTAACCATGATGTGATTAAAACAATGTCACATTAATACATTCAAACAAATAGGAATCATCCAAGTGACACGATTGGTATTGATTCTTTCCGAATTGTTCTGTCCCTCCTAGAGTTACCTTGTAATCAAAGCTGTGACCGTGGAAGTGGGCAGTGTGGATGTCCACTTCACTTCCCATTCCCATTAAGTACCAGTACACTTTATCTCCAACCTGCATATTCAGCCCATGAAGATTCCCATAAAGCAGCCCGTTGATTCCTGAAGCACAAAAAAACAACAACTTTGTTATATTTAAACTAAACTATTGCGATGCATAAATACATGTTTATTATGTTTGAGCCCAATTGTTTATTTTAATAGCGAGAGGGCGACAGACAGGCAGACAGACGGACAACATATAGACAGATAGATACTTTATTAATTGAAGGAATTAAAGGATTTTAACAAAAATGACCCACTTGAACTCTAGATTGTCAGAAAAAGGTTTTTAAAATAAGTTTTCATCACCAATGTCAAAATATTAAACCTCAGAGGTGGAGAACAATGTTACGGCTAAATAAACACAAACATAGAACTGTTAATGCTAGAAAGATTCAGTTTGGGCAAACGGAATTGCACCACAGTTCGAGTTTATTAAATGTACATGTGTTTGTGATTGTATTTATTGACCTTTTTCAACTGAATGTAAACCGATACAGGACACATGGCCAATCGTTCTGGCGTGCTATCTGATAAGCATGTCGTATTATTGCTAAACAGCTTGATGAAGCATTAATTCTTGGTGAATTCATCCAGTTTTATGTTGTAATGCTAATCATTGGGAAACACGAGTTGAGGCTGTTCGGCCAACTTGTAATTCAATTATAATTCTTTGCCTAAGAATTTTACTGTTACTCTATTTTTCCTACAGTGATTTACAGTGCTAGCATTTAAAAGGTATGCTGAATACCTTCCAAGCCGTCGCGTTTTTCTTGAACGTTACCCACTTTCTGTAGCCAAAAACATTTTCTGATCCCCATCACTGTATTGGTGAAAGTAATGATGGCTTCAGACATGGAATCAGATGTTTAAAAGTTCATGCTGTGCTAAAGCTGGTTATGTGATACGCCAATTCTGATGAGTACTAGGCTAATGGTAGTATTATATGTTAGGAAAAACTTTCTTTACTTGGGGTGGCAAACTAATAATTCTGATGATCTTAAGCTTGTTGGACGTCCGGTAATCAAACGACGTATATTTATTCGCATATTTATTCATTTAATATTTGTCATGTTTTACACTTTAGGAAACCCATCACACGACTCACATCAAACACTCTCATGGATCATTTCGTGTCTTCAATTTGCCATACCTGCATGTTTTTGGAAATCCACACAGACATGAAGAGAACATGCAAACTCCACACAGAAAGCCCCAGGTTGTCTTACTTGGGAATCGAACCCAGGCCTTCTTGCTCCGCGGTGACAAAACACTAAACAAGCGCACCACCCGAGCTTGAATATAAAAGCTGTTACAGTTTATGTAATGTTTTATACTTAACCATGCATTTTGTTGTTTTCGATAAACTCCTCATCCTCTTTTAAGTTGCTGGGTGGGTTTTTCACGTAAGTTTTTATGTTGTCATCCAAATACCAGGATTTATTCTCATCAAACACCATAAAGAGCAGAGAAAACTCTTCAATCTCCTTCTTCAGCCCCAACTTTCGTAATAAACTCTTTTTGCAGATGACCAGGGGCCCGATCAGTCCACTGTACAAATCCTAAAAGTAAAAAATGATAGGAACTTAGTACAGTTTGGTTCTAAATTCGCTAATCAAAGAAAAATTCAATTGTAATTGTACAGTCCCAGGTTCCGGGTTAAAGCGATCCGAGGCTTTGTGTGTGGAGTTTGTATGTGTGGGTTTCCTCCTAGTACTCCGGTTTCCTTCCATAGCTTAAAGACATGCAATCAGATTAATACTGGAGATACAAGAGAGACTGAATTGTCTTGTATGTACGACATTTTTCTGACTGACAACCTGTTCAGAGGTTTAGTGTATTTGCCCAGTGTGTGTCCCGTGACTAAATAGAATTAGGCGGTGGTAAAACTATATAATGGATGGATGGATGGATGAATCTTAAATGTTAATATTTCTCTTCTTTCTTTTTTTTTGCTTCACTTGTTTGCTTTATTGACCTGCATTGGCTACTACAACAACAACAAAAAAACTAAATCCAACTTATTTTAGATCAGTTAATGGATTTTCTGTTATTTCTTAATAAATTAAAATACATTTATGCTTCAGATTCTCTGGTTTAGATTGGAGGTTGGTGGGAATATGCGTAACTCCTTTTAACTCACTTTATTAGCATCTCCAGTTGAATAATAAGCACCAACGTTACATTCCTCTTGTTCAGCTGTTGGTCCAGCAGTTTTAGGAATATACCAGGTATAAGTCTGAATCTGGCCTTGTAAAAAAGAAAAGATAAAAGATATTCTGTGTTTGTGTGCAACAGTTGTGTTTGGATTGGCTGAAGCTCGTTACTACACAAAGTAATAAGCAACGAGCAACCCAAGAGTTATGATGTAATAACTGGTTAATAGCTTTAGCCTGTATCACTCCGCGAACGCATTTCCAACTAACGTAAACCAAACAGCATCTAAACTCGTAGTTATTAGTCCAAAATTATTGAGGATTTTAAAGTGCTTGATAATACACAGAAGAGTAAAACGGAAACATTAAATAATACTAATAAATTACGAGAACACTAGAAGCACAAAAACACAAAACATAGATTATGCTCAGCATGCCATCTTGCGGCAGTCCAGGGAACTACACTTCACTAATTGTGGGACTATTTTTTTTGTCGGAGTATTAAAACTAATTCAGTACGAATTTCAGTACGAATTTCAAGTTATTTGTTTTCTTTTCTTCATTTATATCGTAAGAATGTGTCGCTACAAAAGCTATACAACACTAGATGGAGTGTGTTATCGTGAAACAACATCAAGACTGTGATACCACGACCGAATCACAGCCGTGATGTTATTTCGCCATAACATAGACCCTCTCGTGTTCTATGACAACAAATCAATATTTAACCAATCACTTGCTTATTATAAGTAGGAAGCACGGTCATGTCACAGCAACAAGCCCTGGGTTTGATAGGGTGATCCGTGATCCGACTTTTTGTGTGGAGTTTCCATCTTCTCCCTGTGTCAATGCTCTGTTTTCCTCCCACAGTCCCACAATGGTTAATTGGAGACATTGTCCTATACCTAGCCACTACAATGCACCAACAAGTGCAATGTTGTGGCAGTCCCAAGCCTGGATAAATAGGGAAACTCTTATGATGCAGACCACAATCCAATGTGACAACCACAAGAGATAACAGCCGAAGAAGAAGATATTATATTGGATATTGATTAAGATTTGGTCACTGAGGTTAAATATGATAGAACATATAGAACACATAAGAATATTAAGTGATATGTACTTTACTAAAGTGAAAAACTTTCTGGTACCTGGTGGAGTCAGAGCGACTTGAGGATGATCTGTTTTGACACCGTGAGCATGTATCGAGTACGCTCGTTTTGCCATGTTCTTAAACACAATCTTTACTTTCTCTCCCACGTTTCCGTGTATCATTGGACCTGTACACACACCACATTACTTATAATCATCACACCAATCAATTAGATAATTATTTTATAGAATAATAAAGAAGTTAAATAGTTGTACTTAGTTTGTACCTAGAATCCCCAAGTGTTCCATATCAGCAGGTCTTTCTTTTAGCTTGGAGAAGCTTTCGTCAGTGTACTCCCGGTACAGGACCTTCTTATACTTCGAACCGATGAACTTGTTCCCCTTATTAATAAAGGCATTTCCTGGACTGTGGGATATAAAAATGAGTTGATTCAGGGAGGATGCTGCGAATCTCTTGCTGAGAGGTGACTAAGCAACCATGCCATCCTTTATTATTATTATTAATATTATTCATAAATGTAGTTTTACTATCGCTTAAGCCTATTTAGCGTCAACACCTAAACAGGGCACCCGGCCGTTGCAGGACACAGAGACAAACAAAGACACACATGATAATTTCAGTGTCTTCAATTAACCTGACTACATGAAACAGAAAACCGGAGTACCAGGATGAAAGAAGTACCAGTATGAAAGGAGTACCAGGATGAGAGGTGACAGTGCTAACCACTAAGCCACCATGACGTCTTTTACTATTACTACTACTATTATTATTAATATTGTTATAGATAAATGTGGACTTAATGGGCACAGGTTATCCCTAGTTGTGGATATATATATAGTGCTGCCGAAATTCAGGGTTCAAATTTACACACGAGCATGATCGATTATGTCTTGAGGTGTTTATGCATTACCTGTCTTTAAGACCATTGAACATATTTTCCTCCCATGTTCGGGAGGGTGAGTAGTCCCAGTCCATCTCCACAGCGGCGACGTAATATTTCTTCTGTTGAAGCATGACTTCTGATTGTCTGTTCCAGAAACTGCACTTCTCTACTGTGTAGTTCATGGTCATAGCTGCGTGGGAATCATCAGCACTCATACAAGACACCTCAAACTGTCCTGTAATCATAACAGCGGGACCATGTGCTTTCAGCTTATACGTCATAATGAATCTTAATTAAACAGATCAAACTGTGGTTCTTCTGCAAAAGTGATCAAGTAAGAATTTTATCAGTAAGATAAAAGTAGCTAAAGCTTTTTCATAATGCTTACAAAGTCACGACACAACCTGCCCCTACTTCTCCGGGCTTGTAACCAGCACTATAATAAACTGGTGTATGCATGTCTATAGATCAAATCGAACATGTTGCATGTTTGCATGTTTTGAGACTATGAGAAGAAATCCAGAAGTCTCAGAAGAACATGCAAACTCAACACAGAATTGAATCAAGAACCTTCTTGTTGTAACATTGTCCAAACTTTCAACACCTCATCACATGCATATATTCTTTCCCTTAAAGCTTGAGTGATATTTACTGATATGCCAAATCTTTTAAAAGCTAGATAAACGGAGTACCCATGCTGTCCGGTTCCATAATGACGGTTTGAGAGATGTGTGGGAAAACACTGATGGTATCTTGTCTCGTCCCTCTGTATAGAAACCTGTTTCCATGGAAGTAAAGTCCATGAATGTCTCCCTCCGAACCCAAGCCCGAGAGATGCCAGGCCACTTTATCTCCCTTGCACATGTTCAGGCCTTGCAGATTTCCATACATGTAGCCATTAATCGCTGCAACAAACACATTATATAAAGAATTTAAAATATGAGAGTTTTAAACTCATACAACCCTGGACAGAGCCAATCTGCACTGAGTACTCACAATGCATTTTATTCGACAACTGAAAGTCTTCATCGTCTTTCTTGACAGTTTTAGGTTGCTTAGTGTATCGATTAATATTCTCATCCAGATACCAGCTCAGATTCTCATCAAAGTTGGTGGCAAGCAGGTAAAATTCTTTATTCACATTTTTCTGCCGAAAAAATGAACAGTTAAAAGTCCAACCAGGCACGTTATGTAACTGTCGATCTGTCAACAAGAACTTTGTACTCACTTGTTTGCCTGATTTGAGGGTTTTGGGTTTACAGATAAGGAGAGGCCCAACCAGACCAGAGTTGGTGTCTCGGATCGGGTCCACGGCAGAGTAATACAGATAATTGATGCAGTCGGGATCGTTCTCCGTCGGGCCTCCACCTTTTGGTACGACCCAGTCATACTTGTAGGTCGTGTCAGGACGCACAAGGGCAGCAGGAAGAGGTTCGACAACTCCTAAAAGTGCAAGAAGCTGATTTCCTATACATGTTTCTTTTATTGTAATAATGGACAGAATCATAATAAATTAAGAGGGAAGGAAAAGCATCCCTGACACCCTATAAAATCCTTTTAACCCAAAGGAAACAAACTTAGTTCGGAGATTAGTGATATACAGTAGGTGGTAGATAAAACCAGTTGTTTAATCTTTCCATAAACCTTGAAGTTCTTAAAATTTTAATGTGTCTATGCAAGATATATATTATATATAATGCATTATACATAACTCATATGTACTTTTCACTTGTCTACTTTTACAAACAGCAAAACTGATACGTCACATTTTACCCAATCCAAGCAGTGCAACACACATTTCATAGTGTATGAAGTATATTTATGGGTTTATGCTTGACCAAATGTTTGGGTTTTCATTATGATTAATAAATTTTTTAAATTCTAGTTTATGGAATAAAACAACGCTGTTTATTTTGGCCAAACACAAATATAAGTATTAAATATTTAAATACCACAGGCCAGTTGCAGGACCTGAGTCCGGTGTTATTTCATATAAATTCAAAATAAAAAGCTTTAACAAAATATCAATCGTTTGGTAAAGTGTGAACTGTTAGAAATAAAAAAAAATCCCTGCTGGTTTACTTACTCGCTTCTTTCTTGAGTTCTCTGAGCTTTTTGACAGTGTACGGTTCTTTAAGAAAAACATGAGGAAATGCAAAAAGCCTTGTGAGGTGATATTTATCATAAAATAATACATTTATTTACTTTTCTTTACCTTCTAGCTCATTGTGATAGAGCGTTCCATCCATCTCGATGTTGTACTGAACTCCATGAGGCTGAACGCTAAAGGGCCGACTGGCTTTATTCCTGAATGTGACTTTTATCGTGTCCTCCTCCTCTGCTTTAATGATTGGACCTGTTATAAATATATAAATAAAATCAAAGCAATTGATATGCATAGAATGATAGGTCATTGTTGAACACAGTATTAGTAAGAAGAAAGTAGTTCTGTACCCAGAATGCCCAGGTGCTGCTCCTCGGGGGTTCTTTCTTTGCGTTTGGTAAATGAATCATCTGTGTACTCAACATACTGAACCTTCTTGTATTTCCCTCCAATACGGTCATTACGAGTCTCAAAGAACGTGTCAGCCATACTGTGAAAAACAGGATGAGATTTAATAATGTGTTTTATTATATACGCTAATAATAAAGTGCATTATTTATTGATATTGTTCTTACCTGTCGTCCTGTAACTTGATGCCTGTGTATTGGTTTATACCTGTAGGTCCGTAGTCCCAGATGACTTCCTCAGCTGCAATGTAGTATTCCCTAAAAGCGCCGAACGGTCTGGGTTTGTGCACATTGGGAAAACATTTCTTGATTTCGAAAATGGCCTGCATGCCCGCTGAAATGATAACAAATGTAATTTAGTGCTGGTGGTGTTAATAAATACTTCATGATTTCACAAAGGTGCATAGCAACAAGCCTTGGCTGGTCGTCCCATCTAACATCTTTTATATTTTGGTGAGTAAAGATTCTCACAGTTATTGCAGTAGAATGTTTTATACACATTGCGTGATTCTACCAATGTTAATCGCACATGTTTACAAAAGGGCTCATCAGATTAAGGCCCGGGGACCGTATATGGCTTCCAGCTTTAAATTCAAGATTTAAAGTGGAGATAAAAATTGGCCACACAGCGTAATAGAATAAAAAATGTTGATCCAGACTTATATAAAACAAAACATACGATACATGAACATATTTTATTTGGTATATTTAATATTTCATCGTCTTCATCTGTCGACCACGGTGGAACGTTTGTTCTTTTCTTGGACCAATTTTGGTACACAATGGCCACTGTAGACCTGGATCACTCATTAAGAGCTGCATTTGGGGATTTGATCTCACCCGGTTATCGGGCCAGCACAATGTGGCCCTTTGTCAAACTCACTCAAATCCTTACGCATTATTTTATCAAGAAGTTTCCACTGCTGATTCTCACTCAGATGAGACTCTCTTGCAGGAACTGTTTGTTGGGAGAATTTAGCCAGTATTCTTTAGCAAAACCTTGTTTTCTGCAAAATTATTTATTCTTAGGAATTCTTTTATTATTACTGAGTCTAAATAATAAATCAACTTCCAACACAGAGGATGCTTGAATGCATGTGTTCACTAATACAAGAAATGTTGTTAGAATTTCATAATTGTCAATACTTTTACTGATAAAAGAAACCTTTTGCATCGTACCCTCCAGATGATCATTGACCTGACAACTCAGGAGCCATTTGCCAGGGTTGTCCGCCTCCATTTCTACACTCACAAAGGATGCTGGGAAGAGGCTGACCGTGTCTGTGCTGTGCTGTCGGTCTTTCACGATCTGCCCGTGGAAGAATGCAGAATGGATGTCCACCTCGTTCCCTATTCCAAACAGGTGCCAGTGTATCTTATTGCCCATGCACATACTCAGGTCCGGCAGGTTACCGAAGACGTAGCCATTAATCGCTGAAGTATAATATAATAGATGGTGATTATTGCAGTTAGTTATATTTATTTATTTATTATAGTAAAATGTAGTGACATCATGCTCACAGTGCATTTTATTGCTTTCCTGAAAATCCTCGTCCTCCTTCTTGACTTTAGTGGGAGTTTTGCAGTAAGTCTTGATGTTGTCGTCCAGGTACCAGCTCAGGTTTTCATCAGAAACAGTGAACATGAGGGCGTACAGATAATCACCAGATTTATCACCGTGGACATCTAGAGTGCCTGGAAATAACAATACATGGTTGTTTTAATCATTTCGATTAGACATACATAAATAACGATGTCCACAGCGATTTCGGCCATACCGTATCAGTACCAAATCAGACACACAGTCATAATTAGTGTTATTTATAGACTCCGGCTGTTAAACCGGATCCATAAAGGGACGGGTGTGGTTCTGGTCTTTGTTTATAATCAGCGCATCAGGTCACATGTTCGATTGTTTAACTGAGACCAACTAATTAAACTAGTGAAACCAGGTTCTGTTTTGATCTTTACCTGCATGTTTTTGGATTGTGTGTGTGTGGGGTGGGGGGATTTAGACTGTGCAAACTCCAGGAATCGAACTTGAGACTTCTTGCTGTGAGGCAACAGTGCCAACCACTACGCCACTGTGCCGCCCCGTGTAAGTCAATGCCAATTCCAACCTAATAACTAAGTTTTAAGTTTAGTATGAATCACATGAGAGCACCGATCACTGAATGTGTACCTTTCTTGCAGATGATAAGAGGCCCGATGAGTCCTGTGGCAGTGTCTTTAGGGGCATTGACATGAGAGTGGTACACTCTGGTCTGACAGTTGGTGTCGTCTTTGCCCGGAGCGTGAAAGGCAGCTAAAGACCAGATATAACTGTGAGCCTTTCCAGGAAGCACAGTGTCGTCCATCTTCTCATGTTTATCTGATTCGTCCGGGTATAAAGCCCCTGAAAAGTACCAGATCAGCCATAACGGTTCAGCATTTGCATTCTGAGTTTAAATAAGCATCGATATGTGAACATTATAGTTCACAATATATAATCCCAATATAATTCCCTTCACTAGGTGGCAGTATAGATGCACGTGAAGCAAATGTTTCATACCTTCGTGAGACTTGTTGTAGTGAATGCCATGAGCATGGATTGAGTATGGCCTTGTAGCCATGTTCTTCAGATGCACAAGCACAGTGTCGTCTTCCTCTGCAGAAATGATGGGCCCCACATAACCCAGCCATTTAGGTTTTTCTATCTCCTGACTGAAGGAAGCATCTGTGAACTGAAGGTACACAGCTTTCTTATAGACATGCCCGATTCTGTCCTCGCTCTGCTGTAAAAATGTTCTCGCGTGTCTGAAACAGCACAGATTTAAACACAGAGTTAAACTTGTTAAACTTTAAAGGCAAATTTGATGCAGGAATCTGTTGCACAAAGTTTGCAAACATGCAGAGTAAAGAGTTGATAACACT